>CM076574.1:1228071183-1228090845 GCA_034641835.2 Pinus albicaulis | reverse complement strand
CCATCAAATAGGGCATCTTTAGAACTCATGCTAAATTCCTTTCCAAAAATAAGAGAAGAAATCGCAAATCAGCATGTAAAAATTTGGAAGACCACGGCCATTGCCTCCATGGATGAACTTGACTCCTTCAGTTCGGATGAGGAATATTCTGAAGCAGATGAGGAGGTTGCAAAGCAAGAGAAGAAAATGACCTCAGCGGACCCTGGAGGGCCCAACGTTTCTTCGAGTGCTCATAAAAGATCTCATGAGACCTCCTCCTCAAACTCGGATAAGGAGACTACTCCTTTAGTCAACAATAGTCTTCAAGTGGTTCTAGCCCATCCACCCCATGAAGGATGGGTTAAAGTTTCAAAAAATAAAGGAAAGAAATTCCGTACTGAAGATTCAACCCCCTCTGGGTAGATTCCCATTTTTGTTTCTCATGGCTCCTTGTTTATCTTCTTGGCTCTCTCTGTTTCTCTCTTGGCTACTTAACAGGACCAAGGTTGATAGTTCATCATTTCTGGCTCCTCTGCTATCTAGCCTCTCATGATTGTAACTCCATCTTGTACCATATGCTTTTCTAATAGAATTAGTCTTATTTACAAAAAAAAAAAAAGATATTATCATAATCAAACATGCTCTAATATGTGTTCTTCCAAATTAGCATCTAAAGTTTGAAGGACATAAAAGAGGATGGATAACAAAGAAAAATGATTCTCTATCTTAATTCCACCAATCTTGGAGCAAAAAATACAATTCCAAAATGGTTTATAGGGGATTAGTTTCATGAGAACCATTACAATGATGAGCGGGTTGTTGGAACTCATGTTGACTACACTATTGTAATTCACTATGGCCAAACAATGTTAGAAGACAATGCCAACAAACTCAGTAATGCCATCTATGTTTCAGATGTTGTGTCAGTGGAATCCATGAAATACCTTCCACTCTTTGTGGATTTCAGCCAATAGGGAAAGAATGTGTCTAAGTGCTTAAAAAAATATATAGAAGGGGAAAATAGTATTCAAGAGAAGACATCACATCCTAAAACAACATGTAAAAACTAATTCTCCAACCTCCTACAATGAAATCGTTGTGCCAAAAAAATTTCACAAATGAAAGTGAAGCCAAATGTGATGCATAAAATAGATTTATTCTTTCACAGATGCATAAGTTTATACAACATGCATAGCATGACTAAAGAAGCAATACCCCCTCAAATGGAATGATCCATAAACACCACAATTTTCCATGTTTCATATTCTAGGCAGGCCTACAATAATAATGAAAATATGAAATGAGGAGTATGATAGCTCTTGAGTAACGATCTATGTGTATTTGTGTGTAACGAAGTTTATGTGTGAAACTACATAGTGTAGTGACTGCATAGACAATTAGCACAACTTAATGAAAATAAGGATTCGATATGCACCTAAGTTTGAAGATCGAACATACTCTCGTCTTCAAACTTCACGTGCTTCATGAAATGGAAAAGCTAGAAATGTAGCCTTGCATATCAAATTATTGTAAGGGTTTTGAATAAAACTAAAGTTTTTCTTTGTATTTTGATATTCATTGCATACTTTGGAATATTTGAGAAATTTGATGGATAGTTCTTGTCCACCAGACTTCCTGAATATGCAATCTAGTTAAGCTCGTGTTATATGATAATATTTTCAGATCAAAACTTTGCGAAGGTTTTGAGAAAAACTAAAATTTTTGTTTGTGTGCATGGAAATGGTTTTGTGGAAAAATAAAACCAAAGTTTGTGTGCCACTTCTTATTGTGTTTGTGTGTATTTCGTATTGATCTCTACAAGGTTGAGCTCACTATATATCTTCATAATACTACTGTGTTACAAGGACATGTTGTCTAACCTTTGCACTCATGTTATTTAGTCTTCACTTGTTGTACCACAAAGTGTGGTTTGACTCGCTCGCTTAAGGCATTCAAAAACCCACAACAACAAATCCATCCAACATCACACTGGCATCATCACTAGTCAACTCCTTACCTTGGAAGGCATAAAGTATTCCATCAACGAGCAACTGCTCTAGATGAGCGTCATCAATATCTGAATCTCCCAGGTTGAAAACTACCTTTTCAATTGTTCACTTCCACCTTTTAGATCTTCGACAGTGCTTATCACAATATCAACAACTCCCACTTTGTTAGCTAGAGACTCAACCCAACCCTAAAAAGAAGAAATGTGACACAAACCGAATCTAAAATATAGACAAGAGTTTTACTTGCTTAGTGTTGAAGTCTTGGACAAGGAACTCACCACTTGTGCTAATACTGTCAAAAAAATAAATTCAAGCCTAGTGTAAATATCAATTGAATCAAGAGAAAGAAAATGTTAAACGTGAGAAAATCAAATTTACATAACCTGTTAATTTAGTATTATTATTGATAAGTGATAAAGGGTAGCATTTATTTTCCCATACTTGAATCCTACCATCTATGGAGACCAAGGAATGTTAGGATATCACCCCATGTCCATGTCTAGTGGTATTTATGGAAAAGCTAGAATGATTGAGGATCCCATATTCATGGAAAAGCTATAATGATTGAGGATCCCATATTCATGGAGATCCAAAATGTGACATATCCCTCTACGACTAACTATTAAATTTCATATATATGTTTCCATATTTAACTAGTGTAAATACAACCTGATTATTTTATAACGTGTGAAGACGAACATGTCAATGGTTTGTTGGTGAGGGAGAAATTATTTTCAAAGTGTCTGAAGAATCTTCTTACTTAGAGGCTATATCCAAAACTTCAACAAGGGAACACAATGTACATCAAGAAGAGTGAAAACCAGTTGTTGTAATTTAAGAAATGTAACTTTAAAGTTGGAGCTTAGCTTCAAATTTTGCAGACTAACCAAACTTTATCAAATTCCCTATCTCCTATTTAGAGGAAGAAAATATTATGTAACTTTTTTACATGATGACATAATACAACATGCAGAGTGTGACAAGTGTTGGGGCAAATGAATGTCTTGAACAAACCTATAGGCATATTTTGTTTCTGACAAAAAACAAGATGTTGAGATAGACTTAGCTTAGCTTCAAATTTTTTAAACTAAACAAACTTGTATCAACTTCCAAATTTCCTATTAGAGGAATCATATATACTATAGATTTTGTACATGATGATATCATACCTCGTGTAGAGTGATAATTGCTAGGGAAAATGATTGTCTTGAAAAATCCCATAGACATATTTTGTCACAACAAATAATATTCTTAGATAGAATTTAAAAACTAAGGTTATGAGATTTTTAGTTAGCACCCAGTTGTTCGGAGGAACTGGCTATGGTTCAACGATAGATAGGTTGTATCCACTCGTATCAACGAAGATCAAAGGGACATAAGAGGAATTGATGTCTGATAAATCTTGCCAGGAAAAGTTGTCATGTACTTCAAAGACAGCTACCCCACCAAAATGAAAAGCCCAACAAATCTTTGTCTTTATATAAGATAACATGAATAGTAAGTGAAATAACAACTTCGATATAGGTGCTAGACAATAGTAACCTGCAAGTTGACAGACTTAAGGTGCACTATCAGAGTCAATTTTGCTAGTGTTAGATAATATTGTCTTAAATTGATATAGTTTTGTCTTAATTGTTAATTGTCTTAAATGAGTTTCCTCTTAATTATCATTGTCTTAAGTGGCCTTTGTCTTAAAATATTTTTGTCTCAAACTTTTTTTGTCTTAAATATAAAGTTTTGTCTTAAAATATTTTCGTCTTAAATTATTTTTTTCTTACAATATTTTTGTCTCAAACTATGTTTGTCTTAAATATAGAATTTTGTCTTTAAATATTTTTTTCTGTTTTTATTTTTGTCTTAAAATATTTTTGTCTCAAATTATTTTTATCTTAAATTTTTTATTTAAGAAAATTTAATTAATATTAAATTTTAATGTAAAATAACTAAAATAAAAAGGTGATTTCTTGTCTTAAAAATTCCCTTCATATACAGTAGTGCATGTTGCATCTGCTACTTCGATTGTTGAACTAAAATGCATATTATAAATTAATTTCATATATAAATTAGTGTGTGCCTCTATATTCAGAAGGAAGATATTTATAATTAATATGCTTATGGTACTCCTAGTCTACTACGTAATATAATTTGTTGTGTTGAATAAAGGGATTATGTTGGTGATCCCTTGTGTGAGACTATTATTAATATAAATTAACACCACATTATGTATATTTGAGCATTAGATGAATGAATTCCTTGAATTTCCACATCTATCATGTCTTTTGTTTCACAGTATGAATGTTATAATTAACGGTTTTGGAATTTGGTATGCGGCATTGTAGACAAAACTACAGAACATTGGGAGGGAAGTTTTTTGGCGATATATATATGAGTGTTTGAATAGTTTTTTTAAGGTGAAAATGAATTTAGCACGATGAAAATCTACAAATCTTGAAATTTGAGAGTTATAATCTAAATTTTTAAACATTTCTACCAAAATTTATTATAATGTAACTGGAATTTCCATTATTTACAAAACTTATTTGTGGAATTTTTAAAATACCCTTTTTCTATAATGTTAAAATTGGTTTTCCTACCGTCGACCTGTGGACTGTTGAAATATTAATTCTAACTACCCGCAGAAAGCAGAAGGATGGGAGAATTTAAGTCTGAAAGAACAGCAAGATGGCGAGTTAATTCTGATGGGATCGAAAGACATCAAAGGCAGTGGAAATCTTCAGATCTGATCTTCATGCAACTGCATAGTTATCCGCAACAACCACCAGCAATCAATTCTCCTCCAACAACATTGAATGCATAGCCAGCAAGCTCCATTTCGGGAGGTAGCATGCATGGGTAGCGAAGGAGGAAGATGACCCACCGAAATGTGTGACGTCATCTCCCCTCTTGACCCAGCAAAGTACTTATGGGGGGATAAGGAAAAGACCCTTGGCATAGTTTTATAACCCCACGAAACATGGTGTGAATGCATACAATTTTTTTATTGTAATGTTTCTTATTTTCGCACTATGTTTTAGAGTTTTAATGTTGGGTTAATTTCATTTACCACGCTACATTTCACTGAAGACTGCACATTGTAGAAGACTATGTATTGTAATTTTTTTTCCTGAAGGAAGAAAAGGAAAAACAGAGAGACAGAGAGCAGTACGTTGTGTGAGTAGCAACATATGCCAAAGAGGAGAGCTATGTTTTGTAGTAGCAGAATTTTTTTTTTGTGAATCCAAAACTTCGTTCTAAAGAAAGATTCTCATTTGTAACAAATTTTTTGTTTTTAATGAAATAGAAGTGTTTTGTCTCCATCTCTCTGTCCACATTTTATTTTTAATCTCCATGTTGTAGAAGAGGAATTCTATTTTCCTCTATGTGTTCGAAATTGTTCAGAAATTCCAACATGGTATCAGAGCTAGTCTAGGCACTCAGTCAATGAAGAAAAGATTGCTCTTCACTACAGAAGATGTAATAAGTTTGTTGAAGTGGATTTCTCCAGTAGAGAGAAAGCTTTTGTCTTTTTACATATGCAAGAGTTTAATTTTTTGGTTCGTTTGTCTTTTTTTAACACAGTCAACGAAAACTGTCAGGTTTGCACAATTACGATGGCAGCAGCAGGCACTAGCCTGACGAATCCCCAACTTTCGCAGTTTAATGGGAAGAACCATTAATATTGGGCAATAATGATTAGAGCCCTGTTTGCTTCAGAGGACATATGGGAGCTATTTGAGACTGGCTACCCAGAACCAGTAGACGCAGCAGCATTGGGTGCTTTGACAGCAACAGAAAGAGATTTGTTAAAAGACAATAGGAAGAAGGACTCCAAATCCCTCTTCTATCTCTTTCAATTAGTGCACGAGAGTATTTTCCCAAGGATTGCAACAACAAAAAAGTCTAAGGAGGCATGGGATATTCTCAAAATAGCCTATCAAGGCATGGAGAAGGTGAAGACAACAAAGCTACAAATGCTCAGGAGAGATTTTGAAACTCTCTGTATGAAAGAGTTTGACACCACAGACTCTTTTTTCACTCATGTTATTGGATTGGTTACCCAGATAAGGTATCATGGAGAGACACTTGAAGGAATAAGAATAGTGGAGAAAATATTGAGAAGTTTACCCTCAAGATTTGATGCCATAGTAGTGGCAATAGAAGAGACAAAGGATCTCTCACTATTTACAATGGATGATCTTAATGCATCCATGATGTCTCATGAACACATATTGAACAGAGAAACATATTCCTCATTCAAACAAGCTTTCAAGAATCAAATGTCTTTTGGCTAAGGCAGAGGTCATGGCAGAGCAAACAACGGAGGAAGAGGCAGAAGCCAAAACAGAAGAAGAAATAGCCCTACAAGTTCAAGTGGAAGGTGTAGTAATCAAAACTAGAATAAAGGCTCAAGCCAACATCAAGATCATGGACAAAGGTATGATAAATCCCAATTCTAGTGTCATTATTGCAATAAATATGGGAACTATGCCAATGAATGTAGGAAAAAGCAAAATGACTTGAATAATAAGAAGAATGCTAATTTTACAAAAGAAGAAAAGAACAAGAAGATTTTTTTGTTAACATGTAATATAGCACAAGATAGACAAGATGATGTATGGTTCTTAGCCTCAGGTTGTAGAAACCACATGACTGGAAACATAGCAATGTTTTCCAATCTTGATGAAAATGTTAAATCTGAAGTAACAACATGAACTGATAGTAAGATCTATGTCAAGGGAAAATGAAAAGTATCCTACCAAGAAAAGGAGAATAGAAGTTTGCGCCAGATTTATATTATGTACCTGGCCTGAAATGTAATCTTTTGAGCATTAGACAGCTCGTGAACAAGGGTTACAATGTGTTTTTTAAAGATTATGTATGCACAATCATGGACATACCTCCAAGAAATAAAATCATTACAGAGGTGCAGATGACAATAAATAGGATGTTTCCTCTCAAGCTCAGAGTAGACTTAAAGGAAATAAGAAATGTAGCGTCTGTAACACAAGAGGTCTTTCAGGAGGAAGTGAAAGATGAAACCTAGTTATGGCACTTGAGATTTGGACATCTCAATTTCGGAGGCCTGAACTTATTACACAGAAAGGGAATGGTAAAAGGATTACCATTGATTGAGAAACTTGATAGCCTTTGTGAAGGTTTCATCTTGGGAAAACAACACAGAGAAAGCTTTCCAGCAGGGAAGAGTATAAGGGCAAAGGCACCCTTAGAGATTGTCCACTCAGATTTGTGTGGACCAATGCAAACGCCATCTTTAGCTGGTAGAAAATATGTTTTGATATTCATAGATGATTACACCAGAAAGAGATGGGTGTATTTCTTGAAACAAAAGAGTGAAGTGTTTGAGAAGTTCTTCCACTTCAAAAATCTTGTTGAGAAGTAGAGTGGACACTACATCAAAGTGCTAAGAATTGACAGAGGTGGATAATACATCTCCAAAGAATTCCTACATTTCTGCAGGGAGAATGGCATACATAAGTAGTTTACCACAAGGTACACACCTCAACAAAATGATGTTGCAGAAAGTAATAATAGGACCATTATGGACATGGTCAGAAGTATGTTGAAGGAAAAATATTTGCAAAATGAGTATTGGGCTGAAGCTATCAATTGTGCAGTGTATATATTGAATAGATGCCCAACCAAAGTTGTCATGAAAAAAGTTTCGGAAGAAGCATGGAGCGACATAAAGTAGCATGTCACCCACATGAAAGTTTTTGGATGTGTGGCTTATGCACATGTCCCAGATAAATTGAGAAAGAAGCTTGACAAGGGGGAGAAGGGTATCTTTTTGGGTACTGTGATGAGTCCACGGCATACAAACTCTATAATCCATGCACCAAGAAAGTAATAATAAGCAAATATGTGCATTTTGTTGAAGAATAAGCTTTGGATGGAAGCTTAGAGAAAACAATGAACGTGAACACATGTGTGTCTCACGAAAAAGAAGAGGAAGGGACAACAAAAAATAATCCCTCCTTGCTTGCTCCTCCTCCACCACCGTAAGCACAACAAACCACACCACAAGTTGAAAATAGAACAACCTTGAGAATTCAAGGAAGTGCTTCTTCAAGCACACCATAGGGAACTAAAACTCCCTCGAGTTCAAGTGGAACTCCAATTACACCAAGAAGACCGAGATTCAGAAATCTGAGTGAGATTTATGAACAAGGAGACGTAAATGATAATGGTGGTCTAAACTCTTTATTTGCTTTGTATTTTCATGTTGATGACCCAATTCATTTTGAAGATGTTGTAAAAGAGGAAAAATTGATTGAAGCAATGAATGAAGAGATTGGTGCAATAAAAAAGAGTGATACATGGGATTTAGTGGAACTCCCTAAAGGTAAAGAAGTGATTGAAGTAAAATGGGTCTATAAGACCAAGTGAAATGCTGAAGGCAAGATTGAAAGGCACAAATCAAGACTTGTTATCAAATGCTACAAGTAGCAATAAGCAAGAGATTATGAAGAAACCTTTGCACCAGTTGCAAGAATGGAAATAGTAAGAGCAGTGTTGTCCATAGCAGCACAACGTAAATGGAAGGTTTACCAAATGGATGTGAAATCTACATTCCTGAATTGAGTGTTGAAAGAAGAGGTATATTTTGAACAACCTCCAGGCTATGAGATTGAAGGCCAAGAGCACAAAGTATGCAAGTTGAAGAAAGCTCTTTATGGGATGAAGAATGCACGGAGAGCATGGTACAATAGGATAGATGCTTACCTAATAGAAAGTGGATTTGAAAAATGTGATGGAGAACCCACACTCTACATAAAAGAAAATTATGGTAAGATTCCTATTATTGTTTTATATGTAGATGATTTAATCTTTACTGGAAATGAAGTTTCTCTCCTTGTTGATTTTAAAGCAGTCATGAAGAGTGAATTTGAAATTTCTGATTTGAATTTTTTGAGATATTTTCTTGGAATAGAATTAGAGAAAAATGAAAATGGGAATTCTATTTCCCAAGGAAAATATGTTGAAGAAGTGTTGAAAAGATTCAACACGCTGAACAACAAGGCAATTGTAACTCCAACTATCATGGGGTTGAAACTGAGAAAAGGAGACAGTAGCAAGGATTTTGATCCAAGTTTGTATAAGAGAATAGTTGGCAACCTCCTGTATTTGACTGCAATTAGGTCAGATATTATGTATGTTGTAAGTTTAATTTCCAGATTCATGGAAACACCAAAAGAGACTCATTGGCAGGCAAGCAAGAGGATTTTAAGGTATGTGAATGGAACGAAGGAGTATGGTATTTTCTAATCCTCATCTGAAAATTTTAAATTGATTGGTTACACTGATAGTGATTGGGCGAGAAGTGTAGATGACAGGAAGAGCACATCTGGATATGTGTTTCATTTGGGATCGATAGCCATTTCATGGGCTTCCAAGAAGCAACCAATAGTTTCTTTATCAACATCAGAGGAATAATATGTGGCAGCAATAGCAGTAGCATGCCAAGTAGTATGGATGAGAAGAATGCTAAGAGATTTATGTCATGAACAGGACAAAGGAACAATAATTTACTGTGATAATAGCTCAGTAATAACTTTATCAAAGAATTCTGTCTTCCATAAGAGAACAAAGCATATTGATGCAAAATTTCATTTTATAAGAGAATTGGTTAATAATGGTGAGATTTTTTTGCAGCACTACAAGAAAGAGGAGCAGTTTCTTGATATACTGACAAAGCCATTAATGCAAAAGAGCTTTAACTATCTCAGGAAATTCCTAGGTATGCAAGAAAGCAGCAGTTGTAATTAAGGGGGGGTGTTGGAATATTAATTCCAACTTCCCACAGAAAGCAGAAGGACAGGAGAATTTAAGTCTGAAAGAACAAAAAGATGGTCAGTTAATTTTGATGGGATCGAAAGATAGCAAAGGCAATGGCAATCTTCAGATTTGATCTTCACGCAACTGCATAGTTATCCGCAACAACGGCCAACAATCAATTCTCCGTCAACCACATTGAATGCACAACCAGCAAGCTCCATTCTCGGAGGTAGCATGCATGGGCAGCGAAGGAGGAAGATGACCCACCGGAATGTGTGACCTCATCTCCTCTCTGGACCCACCAAAGAAATTCTAAGAGATAAGGAAAAGACCCTTAACATAGTTTTATAACCCCACGGAACATGGTGTGAATGCATAAATTTTTTTATTGTAATGTTTTTAATTTGCCACATTATGTTTTAGAGTTTTAATGTTGGGTTAATTTCATTTACCGCAGTACCTTTTTTTTTAACTATGGCTATATATTTTGATATATATATATGTCGTGCACATTGTAGAAGACTGTGTATTGTAAATTTCTTGCCCGAAGGAGATAAGTAAAAAGACAGAGATAAGTACGTTGTGTCAGTAGCAACATATGCCAAAGAGGAGAGCTGTGTTTTGTAGCAACAGAAGATTTGTTTTGTGAAACCAAAACTTCATTCTGAAGAAAGATTTCATTTGTAACAAAGTTTTTGTTTTTAATGAAATAGAAGTGTTTTGTCTCAATCTCTCTGTCCACGTTTTATTTTTTATCTCTGTGTTATAGAAGAGGAATTTTATTTTCCTCTGTGTGTTCGGAATTGTTCAGAAATTCCAACGTGGACAGAATATGTAAACATGCAAATGAATCTGAGTGAAGATAAATTTTACTATACTAAAAGAAAGCCTTCACATCTCAAAATATAGAGATTACTGTAACAATTGGATATTTATTATTAGAATACTGTAACAATTTCATATAGGGAAACATCTATTATTAAAATTGTTGATTTAGGGAGTGATCCATCATGAGAGTGATATGCTAGCGAGGTTATGTGATTTGGGGTTTTCCAGCAATGGAATTCAAAAGATCTTCGAGGTTATGGGATTTGGTGTACTCTAACGATTGGCTTGGGGATATGTGATTTCATGGAGTCCAGCAATTAGCTTGGGATATCTGAATTCAAGAGTGGAATGGTAGAATGCAAGGGTATACATTTAAAAAGGTTAGAGGTAACTTCATGGAATTCAATTTATTAAATTTCAAAATAGTTAGAGATGTTGATCCAAACTCAACTAGACTCTTACTTGTTGAAAGTATTTATTCTTACTTTTCTTATGATTAGTGTGTAATATTCTTCATCAATAAATATATTTATTATTGCAATTAAGTTGTACTTAGCGCCTAGTTTTGGGTGTGTTTGACATATTCTTTTAACTAATTATATTGATTAGTTAAGATAATTAACTTATCTTATCCAATATATGATATTGTAATGATAATAAAAGGCTTATAAAATCGTTTTGTGTCTGCAATAATTCTAATTTAGTTTTATTTTACAAAAAGCCAGGTAGTATTTACATTTTTTCTAAATATAAATAAAAAAGTGAAAAGTCTACATGATCAATAAGATTGTATTGAAAAAAAACAAACCTTCCAAAATTACAAATTAAATTTATACAAAGTACAATTATTGAGAATATTAACATCTATATTTTTACTAAAAATATAAATAATAAATTTTAAATTGTTTGTTCTTAAATTTAATTAAAAATTGAAATAAATAAATAAATTAAAATTATTATTCTAAACCTATTAAAAGGTAAAAATTATTTGATTCATTCAAATTAATATAACATAGCTTCATAAAATATACATGTTTGGAAAACCATCATACACTTTCACTAATTCAAGAAACTGTGGTACATGAGGTAAATTATATTATGTAAATATTTGAGACTTGTCAACATAAATGTCAACGGTATTATAAGAATATGTTTATTGACATCTCAATATGTCATTTTTTTAAATAAACTTGGGTAACGAGGAGAACTATTTTCCTTTGCATTTCCTCTACGTTATTAAACTAGATGCACTTGTTATTATATTGAATATTAATTATTATTTAAATATTTCTAATTCAATATATATTTTAAAAATTAATTCATAGTTAATATTCAATAATATACTTATTAATATTAATATTAATTTTTTTAAATATAAAAAAATATAAATTAATTATTAAATTCATTGTGTTAATCTTATAAATTTAAACAACTTTCTCTTGATAATTTATATCTTTAAGAAAATTCAAGCTTGTAAATTTAAATAACAACTATATTTCCAACAAAATATTATGAATTGAAAATTTAAAATAATAATTTAATAAATATAATATTTTAGATATAATGTTTTTTAAATTAATCATATCATTAGGATAAACCAATTAATGTGGTTCATCCTGAGGATCTCATACAGTAGTTGGTTCGAAAAGTCGACCTAATCCTAATGATATGATTAATTTAAAGACATTTTATCTACATTATGGATCACAAAAATCTTAGATCTAGCATATAATATTTATGTTTGGGTTTATCTATAAAAGTGATTTTTTAATAATCATGAATTAGAATATATAACCTAAAATGACAAACAATTATCAGAGTTATGTACACTAGTAACATGTCCATTCAAAATAAATGATTTCTTTGATAATTTGTTAAAGTGTAGATAGTTGTATTTTATATTTCAAGTTGGTCTTGTTCAATATTGTGACAGTTGGCTTAAGTACAAAGTAATTGTTATGTTATTTATTTTAAAGAGACTAAACAATCATTGTTTTTGAGAAAATGATTACGAATGGTAAACATAAATTAATTATATTTTTAGAAATAAAATTCAATTATGGAATTGTGGGTCCATAAATATTAAAATAAGACTGATGATAATAGTATTCCAATAATTGAGAGTGGTTGAACAAAAACAGTTAAAAAAACAATTACCTTTCCTCTATGAATAAAAAGAACATTCCAACGAGGAAAAGGGGTTATGTAAATAAGGATAGCAAGGAGAGCAAGGAAGAAAGTGGAGAATTCTTGAGCTAGTAGTGACCAGTGGAAAACACTCAACATTCCTGAATCCTGAAAAGAAGAGTGTTGGAGTAGGGGTCTTGAGGTCTCTTCTCGAAATTCTGTCAACCTACTCATCTTAGTGTGGAGCACAGGGGGAGATGAGGACGTAATTGCCTCTGTCATGGTAGGGAGGACATCATCAGCTATTTTTGGAACAAGATAAGTAAATAAATTTCAAAAGCATTAAGTATTGGATATGTTGTTTAGATAGAGATAATCTATATTACAGTGAATGTTCTTTAGAATATGAAATGAAGATTCTTACTCAAGAATGATGTATATATTTATTTACTTTAATTTTCTAAGGTATTAGAGAAGATTACAGTAGAACTAATAGAAATATGTGGATTGTGTGGAAGTGTATTGGTTGAAGTTAATACTTGTTTTCATAGAAGGAATAGTATTTTTATTATCATATAAAACAATAAAACAACATAAAACATCTACTATAATTTAAACCTAGAAAAATGTTAGTTCAGGGTCCATGGTCAAAACGTGGACCCTACCAATGTGTTACACCATTTTTTGGTCGTCTAACCTATTATCATTAGATGGACCCAAGTACACCATGTAAGACCAATTTACCCTAAGTAAAATTTCCTTCACTATGTTAAATAACTCAATAAACCACATTTATTAGGTTGTTTATGGTCTAAACAGAAAACCCCAAAAGGAAACATTAAACAAACCTATTTTGTTTAATTTTCCTCATGGAATAATTAATTAAACCATAATTTAATTATTATTCCCAGTCATGTTTAACCCAAAAACAAAGAAATTAATTAGATAAACCTTTATTTATCTTATTATTTTCTAGGAATAATTATTTAAATTTTATTTAGATAATATTCCTTGTTAAATATGACCAAATCACCTACAAATAATTAAATAAATCATTATTTATTTGATTATCTTTCAACCACTTCCTTAAATAATTAAATAAATCATTATTTATTTGATTATCTTTCAACCATTTCCTTAAAAAGATAAATAAATCATTTATTTATTTATTTTTGACAAATAAAGGGATTTGACCCAAGTCAAATACTTTTTCCCTCCAACAAATATAATAAAATATTCCATAAAAGGTGGATCTAGATTTGCTTAACATTATTTTAATCATGCACCAAGATCTAGAATGACCCAATATTTTGTTATAAATAGGAGGGTTTTTCCTACCATTCTTCACCTTTTGTTGCCTATTAGATCACTCTGGATCTATACACTTGGTCCCATTTTTCTACCATTTGCTGTGTGAGCTCCCTTTGAGTTCCATTCTTTGTGTGGATTTTCTACACCAACAAGAGAGAGAAATCTTAGATCTGAAGTGCTGAGGACTTCCAAGAACCCATCCCACTAAGGAGAATTGGATACGCCTTCTTGTTTTCCTCCCAGGTGCCCAATTAATATAAAAATTCTTTCAAAAATTGTTCTTGTCTTGTCTATTGGTATATGGAGCAAACCCCTATTTTTTCTGCTTAATGTCTTTCCATGCATAGATCTGGTTTTTGCAGCTCTTTATGTTCAACTAACCGCAGATCTGAAGATATTGGCAGCCACTTTTGTTGTTAGGGCTATTAGTTATGCGTAGCTAAAGTGGTCCTTTTTCGTACACTTCGACAAAGGATTCATACTAACAAATGGCGACTCCACATGGGTTTTAAATTACGACCGCTGTCGTTTTTCATATTCCTGCATATCCAGCTACTTCAGACCCTAGGGTTTCTTTTCAGCTTTTTTTTTTTCCTATTTTCATGGTGTTTTTCCCCTATAACACCCTAAAACATTAAAATTTCTAACTTCCGCGTGTTTCTGGCCCTATTGCGCAGGTGACAGACATCAGCCGCAGCTGAGACGACATTTTTTTTCTGAAATCTGCCGCCGAGAGCGCCGGAAGTGCAGGTCGCACTTTTTGGCCCAAAAACTGCGACCTGGAGCTTCAGGTCACAGAAAACAGCCCCAAAACTACGACCGGAGCGAAAAACAGGTCAAAAACTATGACCTGGACATTTTCCTGTTGTTTTTCTGAATTTTTTTTGGGTTTTTCTGAAGCTTCTGTCAAGGTTTTCCAGCTTCTGTCTTAGCCCGTTTCGACCTGTTTCTGATCTTCTTTTGCTCATCTAAGTGGGAACCTAGCCCCCTAGGGCTTCAGTACCCTCCACTTTTGGTGGAAGAGTTTTAGCTGTTTCAGGTGTCTGCTTTTTTCAGAGTTTCAACCTTCCTTTTTTCAGATCTGATACCTCATCCTCCGATCCCTTTAAATCAGCCTTCCTTCCTTTCAAATCACCTCTTGTCGTTTTGTTTAGACCTCTCTTTAGGACCTCCTCCCTGTCCTCTCCGCTTTTTGCTGATTTCTTCCCTTTTTTCCAGCCACCTTGCCTCTGTCTCTTGGCTGTGATCTGCACCTCTTTTCAGCAGCTTTACCCTTTAGATCCCTGTCCCTTTTGACCCTAGATCTATTGGCCTCTTTTTAGTGTGTTTTGATTATATTAGTTTTGAGAGTCCCACCTTTTTGGGTTAGATTGATGCATGTTTAGCTGTTAAATGTTCTGTTATTTCAGCATTATATACTGTTCTCTGCAGATTTCTTTTCAGTTACGCAGCACACTTTTTCTTGCACTGAAAACGAAAAGGGTTTAAAAATTAAAATTAACGCACATCACACACTGACCCTAAGTGAAGAAGTGCCTGGTTAACACCGCCTGGCAAAGACTCTAAAATCAATTGTCACTGCACCTTGTCTGCCCTGGACCTTTCTTGATTCTGTCCCTTTCTGCCCTTGTCGGTTTCTTTATTCCTGTCATCATTGCGCCCCCAAGGCGCCTTTCCCGGAGACTTCTTGGCCTTCATCCTCAGTTTCCAGTTGGTCGACCTGCTCCGCCCCACCGTCGTCGAGCCAATCCTCCTTCGAGTCCGCACTCCGACTCCTCTCCTGATTCATCGGGTTCTCCTTTTCTTTCTGGTTCTCCCCCTGTCACCTTCACTATGTCTGGTCCAGGGCCTCACGCTGGCAGTGCTCCCAGCCCTAATGCCGGAACTACTACTAGTAGAACCGCCACAGGAACTACCTCAGCTGCACCCATGCTCCCCTTCTTGGCAGGCCTCAGCCTCCCCGATTTGGACCGGTTGACAAATGACCCTATACACCATGACGCTAGTTGGCCCGCTATGCCGACAAAGCTCCCTTCCGACATCCCAAATTTTGAAGGCCGTGCTGGAGAAGATCCTTCCAATCATGTTTGATCTTTCCACATGTGGTGTTCATCTACCTCCATTACCGATGACTCTGTTCGTCTTAGATTGTTCCAATGCACGCTTACAGGCGAAGCTTCTAAGTGGTATGTTGATCAGCCCACTTCCTCCCATACCACCTTTGCAACTCTTGCCCGGGCTTTTTTATCTTACTTCCAGCTTCCCCTTCGTTATGACACTGGTATCGAACTCTTGACTTCCTTCAAGAAAACCTCTTCAACCCGCCTTTCTACCCATGTCCAGGAATGGCGAAGAAGATGGAGCCTATGTCAATCTCCTACCTTCGAAGACCGTGTCTACATGGACTGGTTCCTTAGATCTCTCTTGTCCCCTATCGGGAAAGATGTCGCATCACATTTTCCTCAAACCAAAGAAGATGCCCTCCAAATGGCGTTAAAATATGACCTGATCTACGCTCAGACAGGTTATGATCATACTGTCCTACCTGATCTCCCCAAACCCGGTGATGCCCATACACCGGGGGCACCTCATGCCGCCGACAGTATCGTTGGATCTATCTCTCATCCATCCGCTCAACCTCTCATGAGCTATGGTTTTTCTGGGGGAGGGGGCACCACTCTCTGCACTTCTCCCCCTCCCGGTAGCACGCATCCAGGATACGGCATGCCTCATCCTTTTGCCCAACCTCCTGCTTACCTCAATGTTTCCCAACCTAACCATTACCCTCATCCGCAGCCTGGTGCGCCAGCTCCTCCAGCATATGCGCTTTCGCCTCCCTTGCCTTCTCAACCCCTGCAACAGCCGTCACCGCCCCCTCAAGAGCTGGTGGATGCACAGCAGGGATTCATGGCTACCCAACCACCTAACAGACAGGTGGCCACTCCACCTTCCCCTTCTGGTTCCTCCAATTACCAGATCCTCATGATGAACTCTGATCCACCTCTAACCGTCGACCTTAACCTTCAAACTCGGTCTCTCTAGTACCCCATGCCTCCCGCTCAGTCTGCCCCCGAGTCCCCTTCTTCCGGTTCTACAGAGCCTCTTTCGACAACCAATGGTCCCTTACATATCCCTCAACCCAAATTTGAGGTCCATACCAAGATTCCTAAAGGACCGTTACGTCGAAATGCTGCTTCTGGTCGAACTGCTCATTCGTATAGCATAGTAGATGATTTGGCGCAATCTCCTGCTGCCATTTCCACACTGGAACTCCTCCAGTCGTGCCCTTCCCAAAAGAAGGCTCTACTATCTGCCGTGGGCGCTGTAGATCCTGCTGATGACCAAATGATTGTGTTCGATGCCCATCAATCAGAACATCCTCCTCTTCCTGCTTCCGTCGCCTTCCAAATCCCAGTCAAAATCCGGAATGCTAACGTTTCTCGGTGCATAATTGATGAGGGGGCATCCACCTGTGTGATGTCCGCTTCAGTTTGGAAGAAACTCGGCTCTCCTGAGTTGGCCCCTTCCACGATCACCCTTCGAGCGTGGGACGGCCATGCCTCCCAGCCCATTGGCCTGTTTCGTAATTTCCCTATCACCCTCGCCGGTAAGACTGTTTGCGTTGACGTCGAAGTCATAGACGCCCCGCTAGACTACAACATTCTATTGGGGCGAAGCTACACCTATGCTATGTCTGCTGTCCCATCCGCGGTTTTCCGCAAGATTTCTTTCCCTCATAATGGAAAGATATTCACCATTGACCAGTTGACATATCATGAGCCAACATCTCAGACCTCACCTGAGACGACCATCTCTTCTGTAGCCAACAAGCAAACCGTCGATTCCTTGACCAGTGTCTCTCCTGGCGTCTACAAAGACTCCTCTTTGCTTGGAACCTTCCCTAGTCTTCCTCCTCTTCCTATCTCTGACCCCAGCTCATCAAATGTTTGCATGATGCAATCATCTCGAGCTGCTCTCAAGCAACCTGCTTTTGCTTTGGCTAGTCAGCAACCTTGCCCTCCGCAACCTGCTCCTAGCCCTTCACCTGTAGTTGGTAGTCATGAGCCTCTTTATCCTCCTGGCATGGTTCCTCCAAGCCTTAGCCATTTAGGAGCTGTCCCACCTGGCCATTACCCCTCTGGTCAGATACCGTTCCTAGCTCCCCCACCAGGAGTGTACACGGTACCGGTCATGGCCACCCTCTCTCTTCCTAACTTGACCCTTGGGATTCCCGTCTGGTACCATGATCCTCCAGCCGCAACCCCGCCTGGTCAACACAAACCTTATATTGCTTTGACCCCGGTTCAACCGGTCCCCATGACTTCTCCCGCTGCAACAGTGCCTCAGTCACCTCAACAGGAACCACCTCCTGTTGTGACCGCTTCGGGTAAGAAGGGAAAAGCTCACAAGGGGGCATCAAAGGACAAGGCTACCCCAACAAACCCTGCCCCTCCTCGGCCTCCAAAGCATACCATCCAGTGTGCTTTGTGTGATGTTGTCGGCCACGCCACCCATACCTGTCCTGGAGTGCTTCGTCTCAAGCCCATGGTTAATGTCACGTTCCCTGAGTCCACGGTCCCGGAAGCCTCTGTTCCTTCCGCGACCACGCTCAAGAACCCAAAGAATATTAACACCAACCGCCCCTGTGCTTTGTGTGATCTCCATGGCCATTACACCCATCTTTGTCCCCGCCTCGAGGATTTCCGCCCCTCTCTAGTCGCGGTCCACCATTTCGAGGCCAAGCGCAATGAGTCCACCTCTCCCCTATTTGCGCATTATGCTTCAGCAAAACTACCAGATATGACTGCTCTCATTGACATTCCCCCTCCTGATGTCGAGATGACGGAGCCTTCGTCCAGCATTTTCTACCTATCATCATCCATGAGACCCTCGGGGAACATTCCATCTGAATCCTCCCTTGTTGTTTCGCTTGACCTGCCTTCCGCGATCATCTTGGGCTCAACATCGGTAGATCCTCTATCTACTTACTCTTCGGTCACCCCTTGTGACGATGCGCATGTGAACCTCTCTTCTCATGATGATGATTCAGGTCGCTTCACCACGTCAGGTGGTCTTTCTTCCACCAGTCACCCCATCTTCTATCACGATGACGACATTATGGAAAAAATCCCCACCCCTAACTTTATCTATTCCCCCTTACATCAAACCCATGCGTTCACACCACATCCACCTTGTGGCCATTACATTGAAACCCCATGTTTGGGTAAGGGGGAACCCACATTTGAGAGACCAAGAGAAGAAATTATCCACAACTCTCCTAGTGTATCTGGGCGTGTCGACTTTAGTCCCAGTATTCTTCCACATTTAGAAGAACCTCTAGAGTCCCATATCACTTCATATCACTCTAGGGATGATACCCCTTATCGTTCCCTCATCTTACATCAGCAACCCAGTCTCTTAGACATTATTGTTGACCAACCTATAGCTTTTCTACGAGAGCATCAGTTCATTATCTCCAAATCCTCTTTTTGGGATAGTGACACTAGGTATGCCAACTCGGAAACTTAAAGTCCATTTGATCCCTATATGCAGTACCAAAAGAGATTGGTAATCCTCCATTTCCTTTCTCAAACTGCATAACCATAACGAG
>CM076574.1:1227992576-1228071083 GCA_034641835.2 Pinus albicaulis | reverse complement strand
AGCTCACTTAAGGCCAAGCAGTGGCAAGACTCCCTATGAACTATGGCATGGGAAACCAGCTGCAATCAAACATTTTAGAATCTTTGGAAGCAAGTGTTACATGAAGAATAACGATGAAAATCTTGGAAAATTTGATGCAAGAGCAGATGAAGGGATATTTCTAGGATATGCATCCAAAAGTAAAGGGTATAGGTGCTACAACAAGACTCTTCGAAAAATAATTGAAAGCATTGATGTGAGATTTGATGAAGAACTTCCAAACAATACAAGAGATACTGACTGCTGCAATCCATCAGACAACCATGAAGACGAAAACCAAGATGATGAGGAAACAAGCAAGACAATAGAAGATACAGAGCTGAGTTCCAAAGCTCCCTCAAGATGTACTCAGAAGAACCATCCTGAAGATCAGATCATTGGAGACAAGAGAGTAGGGGTCCAAACAAGAAGGAAACTAACAGAACAAACTGAAGAGGTATACATAGCCACGTTGTCACAAATAGAGCCAAAGAAATTTGAAGATGCCAGCAAGGAAAAGTCTTGGGTAAATGCTATGAATGAAGAATTGGACCAAATTTAGAAAAACAATACCTGGGAATTAGTTCCTAGACCCATTGAGAGAAATGTCATAGGCTCAAAATGGGTATTCAAAAACAAAATGAATGAGCAAGGACAAGTAATCATGAATAAAGCCATACTGGTCTACAAAGGATATTCACAAATCGAAGGACTTTATTACGATGAAACATTTTCCCTTGTAGCCAGAATGGAAGCCATCAGAATGTTTCTAGCCTTTGCTTGCTACCAAAACTTCAAATTATATCAAATGGATGTAAAATCTACATTTCTGAATGGAGACTTAGAAGAAGAAGTCTACATGGAACAACCCAAAGGCTTCTCATTGACAGATAAAGAAGACTATGTATGTAGACTGAAGAAGGCTCTATATGGACTAAAACGTGCTCCTCATGCTTGGTACTCAAGACTGGATAAATATTTTCAAAAACAAGGCTTTAAGAGAGGTGGAGTAGACATCAATATATACATAAAAGCCCATGAAAATGAACTCCTAATTGTTGTGGTATATGTTGATGACATTACGTTTGGAATCAATAGAGAAGAAATAGCAAAAGGGTTTGCTGATGAGATGAAAACAGAGTTTGAGATGTCCATGATTGGAGAGCTCAGTTTCTACTTAGGACTTCAAATTTAGCAAAAGAACACAGGTACGTTCATCTCACAGGAAAAATACTTAAAAGAAATGTTGAAAAAGTTCAAAATGGAGAACAGAAAACCTGTGTCAACTCCCATGATCACGGGATGCAAGCTATGTGTTGATGACGGGTTTGCAGATATAGATCAAAAACTCTACAGATCCATGAGAGGAAGCCTGTTGTACTTGACAGCATCAAGACCAGACATCATGCTAGCAGTAGGACTAGTGGCTAGATATCAAGCAGTACCTAAAAAAAACCATCTTTTGGCAGTCAAAAGAATATTTAGATATCTACAAGGAACATCACAATATGGTATTTGGTATCCTAAAGGCAAAATATTCACTTTGACAACATACATAGATGCAGATTGGGCCACCTTTCTGGATGACAGGAAAAGTACAAGTGGAGGTGCATTCTATTTAGGAGAAAGTCTTGTGGCATGGTTAAGCAAGAAACAAACATCTATTTCTTTGTCTACAACGGAAGCAGAATATATAGCAGAAACAACATGTTGCACACAAGTCATGTGGATGAAGCAAACCCTCCAAGACATGAAGGTAAGCATTGATGAACCTATCTCAATCAAATGTGATAATACAAGTGCTATAAGTATATCTAAAAATCCTGTGCTTCAATCAAAAACTAAACATATCCCAATTAAGTATCATTTTCTCTGAGAACAAGTGGCTCAGAAGATAGTAAAACTGGAGTATGTACCAACAAAAGAACAGACAACAGATATATTTACTAAACCGCTTGCTAGGGAACCATTTGAATATTTGAGAGATAGACTAGGGGTAGTATATGTAGATGCTACTCTCTAATATGAAGACAAAGAACAATTTCAGGGGGAGAACAGAAACGAGACTATCATTCCCAGGGGGAGATCAACCAGCAAGGGAAGCATGAAAACAGGTCCTCAGGATCAAAAGGATTATGGAAAGAATACATTCAGCTTAAAAGAATCAATAAAAAGGCAAAAGGATCAGATTGGTGCAGCGGAAGAGTGGTGAACCCGACATGAACCGAACACGGAAGAGTGGTGAACCTGACGTAAATCTAATCCAAAGGTTGAAGCGACAACGTACAAATTCAGAAAATTCTAGAGAAAGAAAATGTACGAAATCACAGGATCAAAGAATAGAAACTACACTAAGAATTCAAACCCCTTTCCATTGATGTCAAAGGGGGAGGAAGAGCAAGCAAGATGAGGAAGAGCAAGCAACAGGAGGAAGAGCAGGAAAACAAAGAAAGTGTATTGCCATCAATGCCAAAGGTGGAGACTGTTGGAAATGTTCGCATTGATGGCAAAGGTAAAGACAGGAGCAACACCTAAACTATTCATAAGGCATGAGACATGAAGAAGAGGTAGTTTTAGAGGAGCTTCAGGAGCAAGGAGCAGCATCAGACAAGGAAAAGAGGTAGGCTAGGAAGTTGAAGGTCAATAGAGAAGAACAGAGGAAGAGTACATTTACAGAGATAGGGCAGCAGAAAGAGAGGCATCAAAGAAAGCAACAGACAAGGAAAAGAGGCAGACTAGGAAGTTGAATAATGATTCACCAGTGATGTTTAAACTCTGGCCAGAAAATTTTTTGTAAGTTAATTCACTGTATAATGAGGAAGTTGTTTCAGGATTATTGTTGTTGAGAAAAATACTAAGAGGGGGGTTGAATCGGTATTTAGATCTGGCAGAAAAATTATGCATTTAATTCTTTACTTAGATTATTGCATCATTCATTCATCAGAAGTTTAGTAAGCATTAAGAATGTGTATTAATAACAGAATAAGCGATTACACATAAGCAACACACATGAACACCAGTATTTAAGGTGGAAACCCAATTCGGGAGAAAACCACCGCTGCTATCGTCTCTGTCTTCAATATTTATTATAAAGAAAACTTCTTACAATTTTTGTGTTGGTGCAGACTTATACCAGCATGCAGGTACCCACCTGCAGAAGGCTACAACCTTCTCTCATTCTCCACTCACTACTGGAAGGGAGCTCCAACCCCCTGGTTTTGACACCAACTTGTACTCGCAGAAAGCTTCCACTTTCATGCAGAAGACGTCAACCCTCAGATCCACCAAATTTCTTCAACTTTCTTCATCAGACTTGTGTCAGGTCTTTCATGATTTCTTTGCAGATCTTCCTGGAGATTCACCATTTCTAGATCTAGAGATATTGAACCTTTATCAACTCCATAGGTGCATCATAGATTTAGCATTATCAGACAACAGAGTTCAATCATGCAGATATATCTTAAAGAGATTTATTCATTAACAAACCTTACTCATACGCCCCTCGTACTAAATTCCTCTACTCCTTATATAGTTTTTGCTTTTATTAATACCATGAGTCTATTATTACCATGAGCTTTATTAATATCATGAGTCGAAACCATTCAACCGCTAATGGTATTCCTGGACGGGGTCAAATAGATAATCCAGTGGGGTCTACCCAAGCCCCAAACAAATTCTCATTGTTCTATTTCCTTGGTCTGGAAATTAGATAATTAATCTACAGATTTTTAATTTCTCAATCTGAGATTGAGATATTAATCCAAAATTTCTCCTTTATTAATGACCTTCATATGTCGACCCTCAGGTTTATTCGTTCCACCAATTTTGGAATAACATAAAAAATGATGGCCCAATCGCTTTTCGTTATAAATTATATTTAATTTAAACAAACCTTGGTTAAATCCGCAAACATTGATTTGAAATGTCCCAATAAATATAATTTAAACTGGGCCCACATCTATATATATATATATAACCAATGACCCAATCACATACTCCACCGTACCGGTTATCCTTCCCGCACCTTCCTCATACGGACACCGTCCAATGGATTCCTTTCAGATCGACGACGCATAAAAATATCTCGCGGCATCCTTGGTCGGAAATTAACGCATGATGGCGCGCAGTGGAGGCGATTTTCAAAAGTCGCTTGGGGACACACATCGGTCGATCTATGGAATCGATCCCCCCTCCTCAATTACCGCTTTCGCTGCAAAGGTGGTGCGATAAAAACCACTTCCAGCTTTAAACCATGTTCACTGTTCATTCGCAAGGTTCTGCCCCTCTACTACAGGTTCCGTCAGCATACTTTCGTTAATTCGTTTCTCCGTGTTATCAGTTCATATAACCACAATTACTGTTATACAACTCCAATGAAATCCTTTCGGACTGTTTGTAATTCCAAAGAGTTGTTCCAATGAAAGTTCGACAGCCTATATTCACATAATTCAGTCACCCAGTTCCATGTTGGTTGCAGGAATTCACAATTCCTTCATCAAGAACACGTTCATATATTACAATTGCTCAATTCAATAAAGGCACAGACAATTCCGAGATCAATCCCCAACATCGATCCCAATTTACCTTCAGTATTATATTCAAAAAATATATATAACTCCACTGTCTACCAGTTTGGGATACACAGTCGACCGTATTAGCATCGGTTCCTCGAACTACATACAGAGCACCATTAATCCCCTCATACGGTTTCTTACTTATCACGGATTTCAGTTATCCTCCATCAGGATGCATACATATGTTCACACATGAATTGATTCCACAGGGACTCAAATATCCTTCCTACTGAATTCAATTTGCTCCTTGACTGATACTGCTCTCTGTAGATGCACTCTTTCTCTGTTCTTCTCTGTTGACCTTTGTTCTCTGCTATATTTCTTTTCTCTGTTCCTAGTTACTGTTTCAGATGCCAATTCCTTTTTCAATTCCTTTGCCATCAATGACAACATTTCCAACCATCTCCCCCTTTGGCATTGATGGAAATACTCTTCCTCTTTTTGTCTTATAGAAGCCCCCTTTTTGATTTTCCTCCCCCTTTGACATCAATGGCAAAAAATAGGTAAAGATCCTTTGTACCAACAATACCATGCTCCCCATGAGATCATGCTACATTTTCAAGACTTATACAATCAAGATAAAAAATTCTCAAGCATGAGATCAGACTACAAAAAATAATTAGAGTGCTAATAATGCATCCTTTCCACATGACCAATGCTCCCCCTTAGCCTATGCATCCTGAACACTTTCAACAGGAGCGTATCCAATTTAGTATTCTGAATTTAAGAAGATCTGATCTTCTGCATGGCAGAGACTACTCCCAGCTTCTGTCTGAGATATTCGACCGCTTCCCTAGGTAAAGGTTTGGTAAATATATCAACAACTTGTTCTTTGGAGGGAGCACACTCCAACTTCACCTTTTGTTCAAGCACTTGTTCACGTAAGAAGTGATACTTGATGGGAATGTGCTTGTTCTTGGAATGCATAACAGGATTCTTTGAGATACTGATAGCACTTGTATTATCACACATAATGGAAATAGGAAGTGAACATTTGATTTGAATGTCTTGTAAGGTTTGCATCATCCAAAGAAGTTGAGTGCAACATGATGCGGCAGCCACATATTCTGCTTCTGCTGTAGATAAGGAAATAGAGCTTTGCTTCTTGCTGAACCAAGATACTAACCGGGGCCCCATATAGAATGCACCACCACTAGTGATTTTTCGATCATCAACATTTCCAGCCCAATCTGCATCAGTGTAAGCATAAAGAGTAAGATTAGCATTCTTTGGATACCATAGTCCAAAGTCTTGAGTTCCTTGTAGATATTTGAATATTATTTTCACAGCTTGAAGGTGAGACTCTTTTGGATTATCTTGGAATCGTCCAACAATCCCAACTGCATGCATAATGTCTGGTCTTGTCCCAGTGATATACAGTAGAATTCCTATCATAGATCTGTATTCTGGTTGATTCATCGTGGGGGAATCATCATTAGAACTGAGATTACATCCGGTTATCATTGGTGTACTTACAGGTTTGAAATATTCCATGCCATACTTCTTCAAGATTTTCTTAAGATATTTTGCTTGTGATAAGAATATGCCATCTGTTGTTTGTTGCACTTGCAAGCCAAGAAATAATGGTAGTTCCCCAAGTAAAGACATTTCAAATTCTTGCTGCATATTAGAAGCGAATTTCTAACTCATAGACTCTTCATTACTTCCAAAAGTGATATCATCAACATATACAACCACAATCAGTAGTTTATCATTTTCAGTTTTTATGTGTAAGTTGCTATCAACAAACCCCTTAGAAAATCCTTGTTGATGAAGATATTTGTCAAGACGATAGTACCATGCCCTTGGATCTTGTTTGAGACCATATAGAGCCTTTTTAAGTCTACAAACAAGATTTTCATCATTTCCCAAAATGAATCCTTCAGGTTGTTCTATATAAACTTCTTCTTCTAGATCACCATTGAGAAAAGCAGATTTAACATCCATTTGATAAACTTTGATTTGTTGGAATCTTGAAAAAGAAAAAAACATTCTTATGGCTTCAAGTCTAGCTACTGGGGAAAAAGTTTCTTCAAAGTCTATACCTTCTTGTTGAGCGTACCCCTTGCAAACAAGTCTAGCTTATTTCTTATAACATCCCCATTCTCATTTAACTTATTTTTGAATATCCATTTAGTTCCAATGACATTTTTGTCATGAGGTCTTGGCACCAATTCCCAAGTGTGATTCTTTTCAATTTGATCAAGCTCTTCATTCATGGCTTGAATCCAAAATTCATCTTTGCTGGCTTGATTGACATTTTGTGGTTAAATAGTGGATAGAAATGCCAGGTAACTAGAGGATCCCACAAGAGTCCTTCTTTTTTGTACACCTAATCCCTTTTCTCCCAAAATTTGATATTCTGGATGATTCTTTTGAACATATCTGGATGGAGCTTTTTTAGATAAATCATCTTTGGGTTCTTCATTGGGTTCACTGTCTATATCATTCCTATTTGATGTAGAAGGATATATGTCATCATTGTCTTAATCTGTTGTTTTTTTTTCTTCTTTTGGAGCTACAGGAGACTCATCAATAACAACATATATACATTCAACAATCTTCTGAAGTCTTTTATTGTAACATTTATATGCCCTACTCCTAGAGGAGTAGCCAAGAAATATTCCTTCATCTACTCTGGGTTCAAACTTGCCAAGTTTTTCATCATTATTTTTGATAAAGCATTTGCTCCCAAAAACTCTAAAGTGCTTTACAGTGGGAGGATTGCCATACCATAGTTCATATGGAGTTTTATCACTGTTTACACGAACATGTGCCTTGTTAAGAATATTTACCGCTGTATGTGCTGCTTTTCCCCAAAATGTGTCAGGTGTTTCAGAATCATTAAGAATATCCCTAGCCATTTGTTGAACTGTTCTATTCATTCTTTCTGCTACGCCATTTTTTTGTGGAGTGCCAGCTACAGAAAACCGTCTTTTTATGCCATGTTGTTCACAAAATTCAAGGAATTCATCTGATGTATATTCTCCTCCTTGATCAGATCTAAGACACTTGATTTTTAGATATAATTCATTTTCAACCAGTGCTTTGAAGATCTAAAATTTCTCAAATGCTTCATCTTTGTGTTTAATCAAACCAATCCAACACATTCTAGAGAAATAATCAATAAATAAGATATAGTATTGTTCACCACGTGGTGAATTTTTCTTCACAGGTCCACATATGTCAGTGTGAATGAGTTCAAGAGGCTTACTTGATGAACCTTCCTTGGCATTAAATTGCACTCTGGTTTGCTTACCGAATTGGCAAGATTTGCAAATGATACTTTTAGGTGGTGTAATATTGGGAAGATCACGAACAACTTTAAGTCTGCTTGATTTGTTGATTTGAGAGAAGCTCAGATGGCCCAACCTTCCATGCCATAGCCAGTTTTCTGAAGATTTACTCATGTAACATTGTTCTTTGCAGTTCTTTAATACATACAAATTGCTTGGAGTTCTGTTTCCTTTTATAATTGTTTTACCTGTATCAAGATCACGTACCACACATTATTTTGAACTAAAGACAACTTCAGTTCCTTGATCACACATTTGACTTACACTTAACAGGTTATGCTTTAATCCATCCACATACATGAAATTATTAGCTTTCACCTTTTCTTTTAGAAAAACAGATCCTTTTCCCTTAATGACAATAGGAGTATCATTTCCAAATGTAACATTTTTTTCCTTTTCTAGAGCACTATATGCAAGAAGTTTGTTTTTGTCACCTGTCATGTGTTTTGAGCATCCACTATCAATGTACCATTGATTTTATTCTCCTTCTGCAAATAAAGCTATGCCACAATTTTCAACCTGTAATTCCTTCTTTTTCCATACTTTGGAGCTTGAAGGAAGATGCTCTTTTGGCTGGACTTTTCTCCTGCATTCAGATTCTTCATGGCCAAAGTTATTGCAATAAGCACATTCAACTTCATTTTGAAGAGGAGAAAAGTTGTTATATGTATTATTCTTTGTTCCAATATCAATCCTTTTCTTTCTTTCTTCTCTTGTCATGATGGTTTTATATGCAACACATTGAACAACTTTATGACCAAAATTGTGACATGAAAAACATTGTCCATTGAAGAAGAAATTTCTGCGATCATGAAACGTTCTACTTGAATTTACCTGTTGATTGGTGTTTCTTTGAAAGGTATTCCTGTTACTGTTCTTTGAATTGAGATGGTCATGCTTTATCTGTAAAGATTCTTTATTCCCTTGCTGAGGGGTAGAATGTTGTGTACTGGCTGTAGCTGCTTTTAGATAATTTGGTTCTGAAGCCTGAGAAGATTCTCTGATATATCTAAGACCTGTATTTAGAAGAGGAGAACGTTGTATCTTGATAATCTCATCTAAGGTTTCAGATCCTTTAGCAAATCTAATATTCAAAGTCTTTACTTTCTCATTTTCTTTTCTTAGACTTACTATTTCACATTCTAATTTCTCATTATGTTTCTCCTTTTCTTGAAGCTGGTTTTTTAGAGTCTCTATGGTTATTTTACTTTCTTCTAAGCATATTTTGAGTTGATTGATTTCATCAAGAAAATCATTGTCCTCTAAAGAATCCATAAAATTATCCTTTTCTTCTCTAGACTCCTTTTCAAATGCCATGAGGAGTCTAAGATCTTGTTCACATTCTTCCTCACTGTCTAATAACCCATCACTGTCTTCATGAGTATAGTAACTTTTTCCAGTGCTAAAACGATTCTTCTTCCTTCTTGCTACTTCATTTCCTTTTTCATGTGTTTCTTTGTGAGGACACTTAGCAGCATAATGACCAATTCTTCCACAAGAAAAACATTTTAAAGGAAGCTTACCTCTGAACCGTCCTGTACCAAGTTGGAGTTTCTTTACAAAATTTACCTCATCTTCTTCTGAGATATACCCTGATCCTTCTGTCGCTTGTACTTCTTTCCCTTTTGTAGAAGCTCTAAAGATGGCTTCTTTGACTTTAGATGGTCCTCCTCTTCTCATTTAATATGCAATTAGTATGCCATGAAGTTGCACCATAGTAAGATTTTGAAGATCCTGCTTTTCTTCAAGAGCAGAAACTTTTGACTCAAATTTTGTCGTTAGTGATCTTAAAACTTTCTCAACCAAAGTAGATTCGGTTATTATTTCTCCCAGATTTCTCATACGATTTACAATATCATCAAGTCATAAAAAGAAATTAGCAATGCTCTCCTCATTATGCATTTTTAGGTTCTCATATTGAATTCTGAGAGTTTGGAGTTTAGCACTTTTTACCTTTGCATCACCTTCATAGCTTAGAATGATTTTGTCCCATAATGCCTTTTCAGTATTCAGCTGCATGACTTTGACAAATTCTGATTCAGTTAGACTTCCCAATAGAGCATTAACCACCTTTTCATTTATTTCATAATTATTTATTTCTGTTGGATCTGTTGGTACTGCGGCTGGATATTGATATCCTACTTCAACAATAGCCCATACATCTGCACCTAGAGACTGAAGATAGGGTCTCATCCTTGTTTTCCAGAAGATTAAATTGTTTCCATTGAAGAGCGAAGGCATGATAGATGCTATTCCATCTTGATTGCTCATCTTGATCGATCTTCCTTCTAGTGGCTAATATTTTCAGAAGGACCTGCTCTGATACCAATTGTTGAGAAAAATACTGAGTGGGGGGGTGAATCAGTATTTAGATCTGACGGAAAAATTATGGATTTAATTCTTTACTTAGATTATTGCATCATTCATTAATAAGAAGTTTAGTAAGCATTAAGCATGTGCAGTAATAACAGAATAAGACATTACACATAAGAAACAAACATGAACACCAGTATTTAAGGTGGAAACCCAACTCGGGAGAAAACCACCGCTGCTGTCGTCTCTGTCTTCAATATTTTTTATAAAGAAAATTTCTTCAATTTTTGTGCTGGTGCAGACATATACCAGCATGCAGGCACCCACCTGCAGAAGGCTACAACCTTCTCTCGTTCTCTAGTCACTACTGGAAGGGAGCTCCAACCCCCTGATTTTGACACCAGCTTGTACTGGCAGAAAGCTTCCACTTTCATGTAGAAGACATCAACCCTCAGATCCACCAAATTTCTTCAATTTTCTTCATCAGACTTGTGTCAGGTCTTTCATGATTTCTTTACAGATCTTCCTGGAGATTCATCATTTCTAGATCTAGAGATCTTGAACCTTTATCAACTCCATAGGTGCATCATAGATTCAGCATTATCAGACAATGGAGTTCAATCATGCAGATATCTCTTAAAGAGATTTATTCATTAACAACCCTTACTCATATGCCCCTCGTACTACATTCCTCTACTCCTTATATAGTTTTTGCCTCTATTAATACCATGAGTCTATTATTACCATGAGCTTTATTAATATCATGAGTCGAAACCATTCAACCGCTGATGGTATTCCTGGATGGGGTCAAATAGATAATCCAGTGGGGTCTACCCGAGCCCCAAACAACTTCTCATTGTTCTATTTCCTTGGTCTGGCAATTAGATAATTAATCTACGGATTTTTAATATCTCAATCTGAGATTGAGATATTAATCCAAAATTTCTCCTTTAGTAATGACCTTCATATGTCGACCCTCAGGTTTATTTGTTCCACCAATTTTGGAATAACATACAAAATGATGGCCCAATCTCTTTTCGTCATAAATTATATTTAATTTAAACAAACCTTGGTTAAACCTGCAAACATTGATTTGAAATGTCCCAATCAATATAATTTAAAATGGGCCCATATCTATATATATATATATATATATAACCAACGACCCAATCACATACTCACACCGTACCGGTTATCCTTTGCGCACCTTCCTCATACGGACACTGTCTGATGGCTTCCTTTCAGATCGATGACGCATAACAATATCGCGCGGCATCTTTGGTCAGACATTAATGTGCGATGGCGCGTAGTGGAGGTGGTTTTCAAAAGTCGCTCGGGGACATGCGTTGGTCGATCTATGGAATCGCTCCCCCCTCCTCAATTACCGCTTTCGCTGCAAATGTGGTGTGATAAAACCACTTCCAGCCTTAAACCACGTTCACTGTTCATTCGCAAGGTTCCGCCCCTCTACTCTAGGTTCTGTTAGCGTACTTTCGCTAATTCGTTTCTCCGCGTTATTAGTTCATATAACCACGATTACTATTATACAGCTCCGATGAAATCCTTTCGGACTGTTTGTAATTCCGTAGAGTTGTTCCAATGAAAGTTCGACAACCTATATTCACATAAATCAGTCACTGAGTTCCGTGTTGGTTGTAGGAATTCACAATTCCTTCATCAAGAACACGTTCACATATTACACTTGCTCAATTCAATAAAGGCGCAGAAAATTCCGTGATCAATCCCAAACATTGATCCTAATTTACCTTCAGTCTTATATTCAATGAATATATATAACTCCACTGTCTACTAGTTTGGGATACACAGTCGACCGTATTAGCATCGGTTCCTCGAACTACATACAGAGCACCATTAATCCCCTCATACGGTTTCTTACTTATCACGGATTTCAGTTATCCTCCATCAGAATGCATACATATGTTCACACATGAATTAATTCCACAGGGACTCAAATATCCTTCCTACTGAATTCAATTTGCTCCTTGACTGATACTGCTCTCTGTAGATGCACTCTTTCTCTATTCTTCTCTGCTGAACTTTTTTCTTTGCTATATTTCTTTTCTCTGTTCCTAGTTACTGTTTCAGATGCCAATTCATTTGCCAATTCCTTTGCCATCAATGACAACATTTCCAAAAATTGTGCATCTATCGAGTTAAACCCTATGTGAACATATGAGTTCTGGATGAATGATAGTTGATTTCTGTACAACCAAGTTGATAGTGATTCTGCACGGGATTGGAATAAATTGATGTCAGTGAAATTATTTAGTATGCCTAGCCATACCTGTAGAAGCAATTAGAGGGATTGTTATTTATTGGGATAAGACTGTGAAACTATATTTACCCTGGCGCCACAGTACACGCTTTTGTATATCTAGTGAATATTTAATGGTCATGCGAGGAAAGACTGACCATATCAGAATTCTGTTCAAATGTTGGTATGAATCCTCATGAGGGATTATGAAGGTCCGTTGAAAATTGAAGGAAACAATATAGAGGGAGGCGTTTCCGTCGAAGATGGAGGTTGTATAACAGAGGCACAGAAGAAATACAAGTGGGCAAAGTTAAGTCGAAATGGTGTATTGAGGAGTAGAACCGGAACCATGAGAGCGAAACCATGAAGGAGGAATAGTGAACATAGTTTGGACCAAACCCAGCAGATTTGATCGCACCGCCCTTGCAGAATAAGCGGTAATTCAAATTTCAGAGTGATTCCATAGGTTAGCCGACACGTGGCTCCAAGGGCTCAGGGAAAACCGCCTCCATTGCGCACCATCGCATGTTATCGTTCGCGCATCTCTATCAAGTGATATTCGTTGGATCAACCAAAGTGATGCGTCGTATTGTCAGCCGTCGGATTTGGATGGTTGTAGGCGCTGGCGCCCAGTTCTAAAATTATATTGATTGGAACTTTTTAAACTAAGGTTTGTGGGATTATTAAATGATGTTTGAATAAGCGAAGGGGATGAAGCATGAAATATATGTGGGATCAACCATATCGTGATGATTTAATATTTGAACGGAGGTCATGACCATATAAGAGATATAGCATTATATGTGAGTAGGCTGACATCGTTTAATATATGTACCTACCGAGGGTTATATGATATGGTTGAATTATATCAAGAGCATGCTGAGATGAATTAGGGATGCGCCTTATATGCAAAGGCCCAAACCATATATATATTTATACGGTGCAAATATATATAAAAGCAGGGTGTAATGCATCATGGGCGCGACAAGCAATGATTAGTCTTAAACCTTTGGAAAAGTATATATGTGGGTAGCGCAGTTATATTAAAAATATATTCATATATATGCAGCGGTTACATTACTTCAATAGAGAGTGCAGAACAGGTACTTACAATCAGCAGAAAATGAAAAAACCAGCAGAGCCAAAGACCAGAAAATGGGCTAAGTGAAATTGGTTTTTATGTTACCAAAAAGGTGAAATGTAAATGGTTTTTAATTGATTTATATTGTTGTGATGCAAAGGCAAGTATCCTAAGGAAAGGAAAAATCACACTGTGGCATGAAAATTTGTACATATTGTTATAAATCTAAAATGAGTTAAATAAAAGGAATGAAAAGACAAAAGCCAAAGAGTCATGGCTGTTCACTCCAAATTCCTGTAAAATACAAAAAGTCATGTGAGGAACTCTATAAATAATATCAACTAGATACGCATAAAATAAAGAGAGAGAATATAGAAGAGTAAGGCAGGGAAGATTAAGAAAATAAAAGCAGGAAGAAAAGCTACAGAACAGAGCTGATATCTGAGGCAAATCAGCAAACATTCAGTTTGATAAAATTGAGGAAGTTTGAGCTTCCCTATCAAGTTGCAGCTTGATAGCTGTCAGTTGTAGCTGACTGAGGTTGGAGCCTCCTGTAGGTTGGTGCCTGCAGAAAATTGAAGGGAGTTGGTGCTTCCTTGCAAGATTGTAGCTTGCAGAATTGAGGTTAGAGCCTCCTGTAGGTTGGTTCCTACAAAAAAACAGTGGTGAGAGGGAGTTGGAGCTTGCCTTTGCATCACAACAATAATAATATGTAGTTTTCTCCCTTTATGGGTTTCCACTTATATCTGGTGTCTCTGTGCATGATATTTATATGTTGATCTGATTTATATCTTCTGATTAATACCTGCTGCTCTCATATTAAGTCTACTGTTATATTATATTAATACTTGCTGCTCATATTCCGAGATTACTCACATATTAAGTTGGACATGAAATAAAGGTGTAAATAAGTTTTAATAAAAGGTTTTAAAAGACGATGAATGTGTTAAACTGAATCACCCCCCCCCCCCCTCTTAGTTTAACTAAGGGTTCAACAGGTGGCCACACATGGATGATTTGATTAAACCAAGGAGTTATTGGATATATGATAGCCTCCCATGGGAGTGTAATATCCAAAAATAGGGAAAACCTAAAATAATGGGAATATCTTAAGATATTCCAAAATTGGAGCTACAATAATCCATGAGCATAATAATGAAAGTGAAATGTAACTCAACTCATAAACATGGAAAACCAAAATGGAGACATTAATCCATGTATTATATTAGCAAATCCATACATAACAATGAGGCATTGATCTATACCATGAAGGAACAAGCCTCCCATAAGAAATCACTCTACAAATGAATTGCTGTCGTAATACAAGAATGCTAGAGACTACTAAAACGTATTTAAAAAAAAACTTCTACAGAAAAATGATGTACAAAATATGTAGGGCTGTTATAAGCCTCAAAAGATATGCTCAATACAGATCTATGCTCAATATCAACTCCTATAATGAACCCGAAAAGGGGTTTTCAGAAATACACTCTATACAAGATGGGATCTAAAGCCCAATGGTTGAAGATACACTGAAAAATGAAGAACAAGAGTGTAGAATGCTTAATTATGATATATCTAAAGTATACCCCCTCAAATATCTCCTCCCATGAAAGGAGAACCCCTCAATCACAAGGAAACACTGCAAGGGAACCACCAGAACATCTGCTAAAGCTGCCTTAAAAATAGTGCATTCCCGAGCTGGAAAAATGGTGAGAATGATGGGAAATGTATGGCCTGATGAAAAATATCTGAAATGTGCCCAAGAACTCTCCAAAAAGATCTCCCAAGAGAAGGAAACTTTCCTCCTATAAGGAAATAGCTCAGAAAGTGGGGTTCTAACCCTTCCACTGCTGCACCCTGCAATACAGCACAATAACCTGCAGAAAATATGCTGATGAAGAAGCTGTAGATTGGCCTGAAAACCTGAGTGTGTAAATGAATACAATACTCTTCAAATATTCTCCTGAAGGAAATATGTGGGATTCCCGCTCAGGAACACCCAGTGCTAAACAACACAACTACCTTGCTAAACAACAAGAGGAAGCAATAGTCTAAGAAGACCAATCTCAAAATAATATAAAACATAAACTCAAATGGCTGCCATCCTCTTTCTTAAATAGAATGTGAGCTTGCTTGCCCTTGGCGCCACTCACTTAAGTCATTTTATCCATGAGATTCATCTCCCTCCAAAACTGAATTATTCTCTAATTGATCTCCACTCCTCCTTATCAGCGTTGTTGACTTGGTCAAAGTTGACTGAATCAATATGATCCAAATCCTATTCACACTTGGAGGAGCTTTATTTAGCTACTAAAAAGGTATTCCTTCACACTTGAGGTGTTTTTATTTCTTCTCAAGAGACTTAGGGGCCTCCCCCCCCATTTATTTACTTACCTAGTGATAAAACAACTATAATATTTCATTTAGCTTGGAGGCTAAATTTTTGGAATATTATAGGGAGACTAAATTTCAAAAGCTTGAATCTTTACTGGAGCATGTGCATATCCAAGAAGGGCATCAAGGAGGGAATAAAACCCTTCTATCATATACCTTTGGCATGGTAGATGTCAAGGAGGAGAGCAGCCATATGGCAGACATTCTTTTTGATAGATCATCAATGTTGTCACTATGGGAGATTGATCCATATTGGAAATCCCAACTGTTGATGGATTATTCCAAGGATATTTATACATGCATGATACTTGATGATTAGCTACATGAAGAGGGCTATTCAGTCCAGGAAGGAGTCATCTATTATCATGGTAGTATATTCTTATATAGAGCCTCCAAGCCGCAAGGAGAAGTTGCTACAAAGAGCTTATGAAGAGTTCTTTTTCAGCCACACATATTCCATGAGATTTTACAACATCATCATGAGAAGCTATACTTGGAAGGGCTTTGAAGGAGAACTATATTATAATTTTCAAAGATGCATGAACCATGTGGAGTTTGGACAACAACATAACTCTATAAAGGAGTTAATCTAGCCATCTTTTCCTTCTTTTGAGAGAGGAGATACATCTATGCACCACTCCATTTGTTTGAGGAGGAATTTTGGTGAAATATATGCTTGTGTACCTAATGTTTTATTTGGTGAACATGTGCTTTCTTTTACTATGTTTATGCAGGCCATAACTCCAAGAAGGATTACCATACCATATAAACTTCATGGCCAACTTTGGGCCACAAAAATTTCTGAACATGGCCACTCCCTTGGAGATCAAGGGAGATATTGTATCATTATGGGTGCACTCCTAAAGCACCAAATATATCTCACACTTTCAGCCATGGTGAGACGACTTGGGAAGCAAGTAAGTGGTGGGGAAACCACTTACCACATCATTATCTAAGGCATTCAGGAGATTTACTATGCTGGTTCCACATGTGGGACTATGAACCACCTCGATATGCACACATTTCTATTTGTATGTATTTGGTTTTGCTCCCATACATTGATGATGTGCTTATACTTTTTATGGGAATGTATAGAGGGAGGAAGAGAGGTGTGTTTGTGCCCTTTGGGATGGGATTCTCCATGTTCACTATGCTACATGTTTCGGGGAGAACATTGGGCAAACCATGTTTGTTTCGTTTGAACTATTGTCCCCTTATGGGATGGATTATTTGCATCTCATGAGAAATTTGGAGGAGAAATTCATGGAGGAATGGATTGATGAAAACTTAGCTTATGAGGGAAGCTTATCACATGTTGGTGTCACCAATGGAGGAGGAGAAGAGTTGCAACACCCACCTTGTCAGTTGCTTGAGGACAAGCAACATTTGGGAAGGGAGGACTGTAATATTCCCAATTAGTCATGAGGTAATTGGAATATTCATTTTTGTTTAAAGAATAAGAGGGAAAAGGAGGTCCATATTTCTCCTTAATAATGAATAAATAAATGCCAAATGTGAAAGAGAAAAATATTGGAAGCTTAATTGAAGCACCCTTGGCATGAAAGGGGCTGGATCACTTTGAATGGGTCAACCTTGACCAAATCAACAACGCTATCATGGAGGAGTGGCCATCAATGAGGGACAATGCAGTTTTAGATGGAGATGCTTTGTGTGGATGTAGTGATCTTTTTAGATGGGGCTTAGGGTTTGCAAGCTCATATTCTATTTAAGGAAGAGGATGGAAGCCATATGAGGGTTGTTGATGTATATGATATTTCTGAATATATGGTCTATTTAGACATATATCTTTCTCTTGTTGTTTAGCTGAGATAGAGTGTTGTTTAGCACAAGGTGTTCCTGATTGGGAATCCCACCTCTTCCATTGAGGAGATCTTGGAGGATTTTTGCACTACATTGTCCACTATCTAGCTTAAGGCCAAACTTCTTCTTTCAACTACAACACAGATCCTATTGAGGGTTTGGTTTTTTTTGCAAGCTGCAGCAAGTGGAGACTAGATCTCTAGATCTAGGCCATTTCATTGCTCATTTTCAGTGGAGGAGGTTTCTACTTCATTGGGAGGACAATATTGCATGGCATTGAGCTCATTTTCAGATCTTGGCATCAGGCCAACCTTATTTTTATCCCTACAACACAATTTACTTCCATATCTGCATTATTTCTGTAGGAGGAGTTGCAGGGTGGTTTGGCACACCATTTGAAGAGTTGATTTTCTAGTGATGGGGATATGTCCTTCACGTTGAGGATCTATTGGAGGAGGCTATTTTATTGATCATATCAGATTGGCCACACTTTCGAGATCTGTATTTTTCAGTAGATCTACAGTCTTATATCTCAGATCTACAACTTGTACTTGGTGTTTTGATGAAAACCCTTTGAGGGGTTCTATAGAGGAGCTTCAATAGTGCATGGATCTGATATATATCTAACTTTTGGAGCACATATCAGCTCTAGATCTGATGTATAATCAACTGCTGTTGCAGAGCCAATAAAATAACATTGTAAGGGTTTTCCAGCTTTTATATATGGTTGCAACACCTCATGTTGAGGCATTTTATTCATTGGAGGCTTGTTTTTCTTGTTGTGCATCTTATGGGCCATTTCTTACACATATTTTGGTGCTGTATGAAAGGTCTCCACATTGGCCTCTTTCTTTATAAATGATGATCTGCAACTTAGTTCCAACATTGTGCACTATATTCCTGCTTTTCCCATTTGGGAATATTACAAGGGACATCATAGTCTGCTAGTATAGAGCTCCAAACATATACTCCTATAAACATAATATATGCTTCCATCCTAACTTTGCAGAAGGCAGAGTTTGTCCCATCAAAAAATAATATCTTTATTGAGTAAGCATCTTGACTGTCTTTCCTAGACATAATTGCTTATGGGTCTACCTTCTAGTGGTTAGAATATTCCTAAAGGAACTTGACTCTAATACCAGTTGTTGGAATAAGGAATTATTAAGAGCGGGGGTGAATCAATAATAGTGAAGTTCTTTCAAATTTTAATTATAAGTATTTAACTATTTTCACTATGACCAATTACTTGTGAGAGATTTCATACACAATACAAATGATCAATAAGATAAGGCATTGACATGTACATATAATTCATAACATGAGAAACATACACATATTGACACAAGTATTTTTACATGGAAACCCAAAGGGAAAAAACCACAAATCTATTTGTTGTTATGATGTGAATTAAGAATCTACTTAATTAAATCAATTTGTTTGTGAGCACCCACTCATAGAAGGTGCTAATCCCCTTAAGATAGAAATCACCTACTTTCAAAGAGGCACCCACCTCTTATGAATGAAAACCACCACCTACTCTGTCCATTTTTATACCTTTCATACCATTTTAAAACTGAAAATAGGGGCAATTACATATACAAAAAATTACAAATCTGATTCATTGCAGTATCATACTTTTTCTCTCGGCCCTCTATGATTCCACAATAAATCTCATCCTTGCACAACAACACTAGCCCACACAGCCCCTTTCTCTATAGTATAGGCACACATAACCTATTTCTATAACACATGAAAAATTCACCTATCCTAAAAAATGCACACATTCACACAAATTTCCACACTACTCCTTGAAAACAATACAACTACCCCCACATCACTTTTCTGATCTCCACGACTTTGTTCCTTTCCCACAGTATGACAAATGCTCTCTCTGCAACCATCATTTCAACATTGACACTAACCTAGTGTACTCCTACACTTGGATTCTCCATCCTGATGTTCCATCTCTTTCTTGAATTCTACTACTGCATTTAACATGAGGATGGACATCATTCAGTCATCAACTATGGCTGCAATACAATTGATTCGGAGAATGTGTCTCTGCGTGATTATCCATGCCGATAATTAAATCTCAGTCAACCTGCACACTCTGATAAGTCTCTTGTTATTTTTTTGAATAAATCTCATCTCCCTGAGGCTTTGATCGTAATTCAATTCCTCATAGCACAAAAACAAGCTAGAGGATGGATTTCCTCAACTCACGAACAAACTCCATTTAAATCATCTTGTGCTATCATGGTCCTTGCTTCCTTGACCAAGCGATCTCTGTCTTTGTCTCATTCCTATAATAGTTTCCATTGAATCCATCCACAACATATTTTGCGCACATCTACTCTTAGATACTGACTCATTCATCTTCCATACAAATATGTTCTATAATTTTAGAGCCCAATAATTTTGTAACTTTATTAAGGAGATATTATGAAATTGCGAGATTTCGAATGGCCTTTGGCCCCTTCTGATTTTCTTCTTATTTTTTTTCCATCATAGGATAGGATGTTGTGACCACCAAAATCATACTTAGGTGCTAAGGCCTTAGGATCCTATTGGGAGCCTATTTCCTTATGTTATTCTCTTTTTCCTTAGTTCTTTGGGCTCAATGAAGGTTAGATTGAGTACCCCTCGATAGAATATTTTTAGAAATACTCCACAGATCGAGGAGTGGAGCACGCAACAAAAAGCTAAGTTAGAGTCTTAGGAGATTTGGGGTGGGTCAAAGGCCGTTATTTTGTAAGAGAATGGGAATATTTTGTGAACGTTGAGCTCTGCGCATGGTTTTAGACCATGGGATGGTAAATGAAAAAGCTATATAAGGATTCTCGGATATATCTTGAAGTAACTAAGATGATATACTTTATCATAGGATGCACTTAGGTCTAACGTTGTTTTTAGTCTATATTCTATGGGTTGGGTTAGAGGAAAGGCTCCTACAGCTGAGTGTGTAGAGACCTTAGGAAGTTTGCAGCTGAGTGCGCAGGGTGGAGCTGATTGTATTGAGAAGATATGAGAATTAATGAAAGAATCTTGAAGACAGATCTGTGTTTTGAGTTATTGTGTTTGATTTACTTGCACCTTATGTTACCCATGCTGTTTAATTATAATTCCATCACGAAGTCCTATTTATGGTGAATTATGTTTTTTTATGCTCGTTGAAGTAATATCACACATTTTGTAAGTTAGTGCAGCATAAGTGTTAAACTACGACTGTATAATTAGTATATCTATTCTGTGAAGCTCTGTCAAGTATTAAAAGGAAGAGAAGACCTAAAGCCACACTTCATTGTCCCTTTGGATGGAGAAATTGAGTTCTAGCATCCCCTATATTTCCTTTGGTGATACTTCAGTCTGCACAATAGATCATTGCCGAAAGGGCGAGTAATAGTGGGTTTTGTTGGTTTGCGCAACCAAATATGAACCTAGGTCTAGGCCCCATCAAGCCAAAAAATGGTTTCATTTCTGTGACCAAGATCTGAGAGAGTGATATGTGGATGTGGCATCCATCTAAGAAAGATATTCAAGACTAGGTAGATCTAAAAGAACATGAGTTTGTTGTGGAAGAAAACATAAAGATGCACATATCTACTGAAGAGTGGTTACACAAGTACATATTTATAGATCAACATGAGATATTTTTCTCGTCTTTTTCTAGTGAGTTGTATGATTGGATATCAAAATTAGCTGATCAAATGACCCATTTTAACAATAAGCCTACTACATGGACTGCTGAGTTGATCAAGAAATTGAATAGGAATGATAACGATATTGCAAGGGCTTTTGATTATTAGATTGATAGTATCCTTGGAGGCTTTATTACTGAGTTCGTGATCGATACATATGCATCCTATAGTGAGTGTGAGCGAAAATATTTCAAAAGCCCGTGAGGTAAGTACTTGAATTCATTGAAGCTTAGGATTAATATGCTATTGTGTGAAAAGGGTGTAATATGAATGAAATTAGATTGATGTTCAGAGGAAAGAAAACCGGAATGATGCGATGGGATAAAATATTTAGGTTATATCATAATAATTATGTTGAGTTTGAGTACAATCCATTATTTGGGTCTGAAAGCGAAGAAGGGGAAAGCCACCCTGCTAACCCTAGAAGTGCATCGGTAAAATTTGAAGATCATTAGGGCACTTCGGGAATTCCCCAACCTTCCACTCCCATCACAACCCATCCCTAGTTTGTTCCTACACCTATAACTCCACCTCCACCTCCCTTGTTCACAATGGATTACTCGCCTACGATGCTTGTTTTCAAAGGATCAAATGATCTCGTGTGGTTCTGCTTTGTTACAGATGTGATATAGGTATCACTAAACATCACTGATGAGAATATGAAGAAAGTGCAGTTGGTCACAATGTTTTAGGACAAAGCATTGTCCTGGTATATGAAATACACCTCGATGAACCAAAATTATACATTGGCTCAGACTAAGGCAGCACTGAATGTTGAATTTAAGAAGCCGAAGCTGCAGTCCCAGTGTATTACGGAGATCAGGAAATTAGCCACTGAAATAATGTGGGAAGTTGATCAAAGGTTAAAGACACTACTAAGTCAAGTTAGCTTCGAGATCCCTGACGAGTAGCGAAAGGAATGGTTTATCATTGCATTGTTGACCCATCTTAGATTTCCATTATCCAAGCATAAGGTTGCAACCCAAGATGAAGCACTAGAGATTGCGATGAAGTTAGAAGCTTCACTGGTAGCAGATAATAACCTAGGGGTTCAATAGATTCAGACCCAGTTGGAAAGCTTGCATATGGAGCTCCAAGATTTGAAGAAGGGGAAAGAAGTTCGCACAGAAGTATGGTGCATAAAGTGAAAATAGGAAGGTCACCATAAGGATTAGTGTGCTATTTTTAGATATTACTTGGGCACTGGGATTCCAAGTCCATTGAGACCTTGGCTAAGTACTAGACCAAATGTGGGACCAAATTTTTGGTGTAGCATATCTGAAGTTGTAGGCCATCACTCCACAAAATACTATCATCTGCTGTAGAAGTACATCCAGTCGTTGAAGCAATTATTCTGTAATTTATGTAGTTCGGTGGGACATGATGACAAGCATTATTGAAGCTACAATATAATGATGTAGAATCCTGGAGCATACCGAGTACAAGCCAAAGGTCACGAAGATCTTGATTCACCAACAACGTACACAGGTTTCAAAGGTCGAGGGCGTGGCTAAGGAGGAGGCGCTAGACGAGGTAGTAGACAAATAATATGCTATAATTGTGATTTTCCTAGACATTTCATTAGGGATTGTTAGAACCCCACTGCTATATCATGTAGGTATTGTCGCACATTTGATCATGAAATAGAATATTGTCCCACTTTATTGGCTAAAATGCAGGAGAAGCGCAAACAACAATTATCTCAGAACATACAAACGATGAGGGATAAACAACGTGAGGAAGATCCAAGTGTTAATATACTAACACGAAGCGATATAAATACTGGGGAAGACCGCGCAGAGGGAAAGAGGCCTATGGAGGATACATGGGTCCAAAAAGATGAAGAAAATAATGTTGGGTTCAATGCACAATGCATGAGAGAAACATTCATGAAAGAAAGAAGAATTTCATGACTCTTGGAGCCTCGACATTAACTGCGCAGAGACACTTGATTCCACTAAATAATAGACCTGAGGAGACTACTGATGTGAAGGAAGTTAATCCCTCTATTATGAAGTCTTCCTTGTAGACATGTATTAATTCCTAAGGGATTAGAAGGTTTTGGAAGGATTGCAGGAGTTTATAGATAACTACATTGGTAAGGAAGAGCCATGACTGGAACAACACGTAGTCAATAAAGTCTACAAAAATAAGAAGAGAACCAACAAAGAGATGCGGTTGACTACAGAAATAGGAGATTATGAGATGGATCAAGTCATCCTTGATCTTGGATCAAATTGCAATGTTTTACCAAAACAAACATGGGAACAGATGGGGAGACCTAAGCTGCAATGGTCGCCAATTTAGCTGAGGATGGGAAGTCAACAGGAAATCATTCCGATGGGTTGACTGCAAGGAGTCACTGTCGGTATTGATGGTGCAAGTGTATTTTCCAATTTTGAAGTTATTCAGATTGTTAATGATAACAATCCATATCCTGCTTTGCTAGGATTTGATTTGGCTTATGACATGGATGCTATAATCAATTTGAAAAATAGACAGACGGTGTTTGAAAAGAATGGTACTAGGGTCGTTGTGCCCTTGGACCCCTATAAAGGTATGCGCTATACATAACCTTTTCAACACGAATATGGTGATGCTAATATTGATTACATCTACAAGATCACTATGCTGGATGATTCAGATTAATTTGATGGTAGAATACATTGGGAGTGTGATAATTTGTGTGTTTGAGACTCCAACGAGGAATTGGAACATTTTCATAACTGCTTGCATCAAGTCTCTACTATGTGGTGTAACAAAGTTACCAAAGCATTACGATGTGTCACATCAGAGGTATGTGACTTTCCTTTTTATGATGGAACTAGGAACGTTGTCTTATTTTTGGAAGGGTTTGAGTAGAAGGTGCTTGAAGAAAAACGATATGAAGCTTTGGACTTCATCTTTAGGTCCACTCCAGCCAAATGGTGGGGTGCGCATAGAGAAATATTAGGAGGATGGAAGGAATTTTGCAGGCTGATAAGGCTTAGGTTTGGTCATGTAGACACTAATATCACAGAGAAGTACGATGGTAAGGATGATCCTCGCAATAATTTATCTCATTGGACTATAGCTTGGGGTGAATAGCATCAACCTAAATGGGTACATATCTTCTTTCATTCCTTGGATACGATACCTCAATAATGGTATCTTGAAACATAGCTACACCATGGCACCATAGATTGGTATGAGATGACGAAAGGTTTCTTATTGAATTAGAACTTTGGCGATTGATGGGATTGTATTAATGATGGCCTTCAAGAAATCAAAGTAGGAGTATTCTGAATTACCGCTGAGCTAAGGGCTTTGGTACAACCTGATTGGGTTACACAGTTGGAACAAGCTTGAGAATGTTACAATCTAACTATGAAAGAAGGTGAGGATGATCCACATAATGTCAATATTCTTGAATCAGAAGGAAAACGTGAGGTTGCAGGTCCTAAATTAGAGATGCTAGACATAGCACAACCTGTCAAGACTCGGCAAGTCAACATAGGATCAGAAGCGAAGCCCTAGTTCGAAAATATTGGGGACTACTGGGACGATGACACGGTAAGATATGTTACTGAACTGGTGCATGAATACCAGGATCTATTCCCAATGAAGTTCTCAGAGCTAAAAGGCATTGTAGGATATTTATGAGTTATGCACATCACGTTAAATCCTGATGTGAAGAAGGTCAAACAACACCCATATTGGCTGAACCCAAAATATAAAGAAAAAGTGTGAGAGTAGCTCGACAAAATTCTTGCTGCTGGCATTATTGAACCAGTAGAAGAGTCCGAGTGGGTTAGCCCTATAGTGGTCCAGAAAAATAAAACTATTGGAGAAATAATGATTTATGTTCATCTTAAAAATTTGAATGATGCATGTGTCCATGATCCCTTTCCGATTCAATTCACTAACGATGTTTTGGAGAATGTGGGAGGGCAGGAGACCTACTCCTTTACACATGGGTTCTCAAGATACCATCAGATCAGGATTGTGCCAAAAGATATAAGAAAACTCACCTTCGCTATTGAATGGAGATAATTTTAGTACATAGTTATGCCATTTGGATTAAACAACGCTCCAACCACATTTTCCAGAGTCGTCGTTTCAACATTTAAAGAATATATCCAAAAGTTTTTGGAAGTGTATTTTGATGACTGGACAATCTTCAGACTGCTAAAGAAGCATGTTTCTAGTCTGCATTTAATGTTGGATAATTGCAGAAAATATCAAATTTCCTTGAACCTAAAGAAGTGTATATTCTGTGTATGATATGGTATATTATTGCTGCATATTGTCTCGAAACAGGAGTTAATGGTAGACCTTGTGATGATCGTTGTGATTATAAATTTGGAAACACCGACAAATGTGAAGTAGCTATGAACGATGCTTGGGCATATAGGTTATTATAGGAAGTTTATCAAGGCCTACGCAAAGATCAATATGCTGATGGAAAAATTATTGAAGAAAGATGTCAAGTTCTATTGGGATGATGATTGTCAGAAGAGCCTTGATGTGCTAAAATAAAATATGGTAATTGTGCCTCTTACAGTCTTGTCAAACTAGAAGAAGGAATTTCAAGTACATGTTGATGCGTCTTGCATAGCTTTGGGAGCTGTCTTAGTGCATCCAGGAGAAGGTGATCTAGATCACCTTGTTTCTTTAAATGCAAGTAGGAATTTTTATAAGGTGGAACATAACTACTCCACAACAGAGTGTGAAGGATTGGTGATGGTATATGTGTTTCAAAAATTTAGACAATATCTATTAGGTGTGCACTTCAAAATGTTCACATACCACTCTACTTTGAAATACCTAGTCAGCAAGCCTGTGTTGAGGGGGAATATTTTCCAATAACTATTTTTGTTCCAAGAATATTATTTCAAAGTAATTATCAAGCTCGGGCATTTGACTACAGGACCTAATCATTTGTCTAGGATTGAGAGAGGCGAAGAGCCAATGAATATTGGGGATGGTTTACCAGATGCAGAGTTGTTCGTAATTCGGGGTAATATTGAAGACAAATACAAGAAAGTATTCGTGGAGGTCCATAAGGGGCTAAAATATTTTTCAGGTTCCGACGAGTGCGGTACAAGCGAGCATGACTCAAGAGAATGGGCTTCAAGAGAGCATGACTCAAGTGAGCATGACTCAAGTGAGAGGGGCACATGCAGGTGCAAGAATGGAAGAACAAGAATTAACCATGAAAACTGATACCTGTGCAGTGCCAATTCCTATAGGAACATTATGTTTTGATACTACAGAGTAGATGAAGCAGGTGGTGCACTGGAAAAACACATTACTCAACCTTGCAGCGCTACCGCTGTAGGCATTTCACAAGTTCCACTAGGGTGTCATTGACAAATTGCAGATATGAGAGAAACACACCCTCTTGGTTATACATGATGTTAAATAGGAAATATAGAGCATGGCCGAGGAAAAAAAATGGCTATATATAACCACGAGAAAGTGACTACACACCGACAGAATTTGGAGGAAGCCATCTCCAAGGCTTGCAATGAGCTACCTGAGCTCCAAATTTAGGCTGCAGCAATGCTAGAGGAAAAAGTGGCCAAAATCATGACAGTAGTCAAGGAATCCAAAGTCGAGGTCAACGAAGTGCACCTCGAGATGCAGATGAAGATAGTTGATTTTTAGATGCAATTTCATCCCACCACTCCACCAGAGGTTCAGGTGTAGCACACAACCGAGATCAAGTCTTCCAATGAAAAGATTGACTCCATAGTACAGGGATTCCTTCAATTTTTTGAAGAGGTTATGGATATATAGGCCCCACTATAGGAGGAACCCCATGTATAAAAAATTTAGAAGGAAATATGTGAGAAGTTAGAACAGATGGACCAGATTAAGGTTATAGCAAACACCTTACCACCAATACACCAGCTTACCTATCTCCAAGAAGGTAAAATTTTACATGGACAAATTGATGAGCTGTGAAGAAAGGAACAACTTATCACAGCCATAACGCAACCATGGGAAGTTGAAGCTAGTCAATTATCACAGACCGCTGAGAAGCAACTGAAGGGCTTGTGCTAGACATAAAAGGATATTCCATCCAAGATTATAGGGCCAAATACTAAGACGTTATTGAGCGAAGTCCGAGAAGTAGGACAAAAATGCACCAAAGAAGTTCCACCTCTAAAGGATTCCTTATGTGACATCAAAGAAAAGATAGAGGGTGCATCGACAGAGTGGCTTGGGACAAGTCACAATTTTGTGTTGGGGGCCTGTTGGACAAAGTACCCTTCGATAGAAACTTTTGAGAAAGACTCCACAGATTGAGGAGTGGAGAGGACAATGTGAAGCTAAGTTAAAGTCTTAGGGGCTTTAGGGTGGGTCAAAGCCCGTTATTTTGTAAAAGAATGGGAATATTTTGTGAACTTTGAGCTCCCACCATGGTTATTGGACCATGGTATTGTAAATAAAAAAGCTATATAAGGATTCTAGGATAGATATTGAAGTAACTAAGATGATATACTTGATCATATCATTCACCTGGATGTAATGTTGTTTTGAGTCTGTATTCTGTGGGTTGGGTTAGAGGAAAGGATCTTGCAGCTGAGTACATGAAGAGGGCGCATGGTGGAACTGATTGTATTGGGAATATCTGAGCATTAATGAAAGAATATTGAAGACAAATACAAGTTTTGAGTTATTTTGTTTGATTTACTTTCATATTATGTTATATGTGCTATTTAATTATAATTGCATCAATAATTCCTATTTATTATTAATTATGCTATTTTATGCTTGTTGAAGTAAGATTGTGCAGTTTGCAAGTTATTTCAACAAAAGTATTGAATTGAGACTATATAATTAGTAGATATATTATGTGAAGCTTTTTCAGGTATTAAAAGGAAGAGAAGCCCTAAATCGACACTCCATTGTACCTCTCGATGCAAAAACCTAGTTCGAGCATCCCCTTATATTGCCTCGAATGAGACTTTGGTCTACACAACAGATTGTTGCTGAAAGGGTCGGTAATAATGGGTTTTTTTGGTTTAGGCAACTAAATATAAACCTAGGTCTAGGCTCCATCAAGGGAACAATGACCAAACACCAATCAACATCGGAGCTCCCTGGTAATGAGACTTTCTCAAAATTTAATTATGGAGGAGTTACAAAATATCGACCTCGGATTTACCTCTAGTGTGACATCATTCTCATATCATCATCCCCACTTGGTGTCTCCTTAGTGGTGACATGTGTCACTAATATTTTCCCCATTAGGCCACTAAATAATTCTAAATCTGACTACCACATGTCCTTCGTATGACCATGTCAAGGTGATGTCATCTACCACCATCATCTCTTAAGGGCCAATCAAAGACTACCATGTGTCTTATCTGAGGAGAGAGAAATGGTCCCTTAGTCCTTGGTTTTGAAAGTGAATTCCTTTGTAAATCCTTCTCCCCACAACACTTAACGCTTTAGAAAGAATTAAATTAATAAGGAGTTATGAAATTCCGATCTCTGAAATACTGAAATTTCTAGGTTCCGATATTCCTACCTTCCGAGGTCCCCAAGTTTCAAGGATAGGCTCCCTAGTATCGGATAAAAACTTTCTCAAAAATAAATTATAGTGAGGTTATGAAGTCTCCAACCTCCGATATTCTAACCTCCTAGAGCTTCGACATTCTGAGAATCGTCTCCTTAGTATCTAATCAGAACTTTCTAAAAAATAAATTATATTGAGGTTGCGAAATCTATGACCTTCAATATTCCAACCTCCAAAGTTCCTGAGGCTCCGACCTTAGATATTCCTACCTCTAGAGGTCTCAAGGCTCCGAAGTCTGAAATTATGAAGTTTCAAAATTTCGGGATTTGATGTTCGACCTGCTTCCCTGTTTCAAAATTCTGAAATTCAACCTTCTCCTTAGGACTTCAAAACCCTTACTTTGGCTATCAATAAATTTTTATCCCAAGACCCACATATTGTTGGATTTTTTTAAAAATAAATTTCAAGTGGAGAAGGTTCAATGCAGTCCTTGAGCCCATTTTCTACCTGAAACGTGGCTGCAAAATCTGTTTCTGGAATATGCCTTAATGCTAGTCCGGTTCACATCAATTCCAACCTATCAAGTGCCGCCAATCAATGAGACAATGTCAATTGTCTAACATTCTTCACATTAAATGGTAGTATCAAATTTTAAAATGAAAATGGAAAAGAGAAAATAGATCCATAACCTTGTAATGTGATTATGAAAATGAAATTTACCATGAGAGAAAGTGTATTATTGATAGATGGTGTGTTTAAATATGTAGCTAAATAAAAAACATACAACTCACCTATAATATAAAATAATTGAAGGATGAAAATTATTGAAAGGAAGTTGAAATATTTGTTAAATTGTCTGAATAATATATTGTAATATTCCTAAATTAGCTGCAGCTAATTGGAATATTAATTTTGCCTTGTTTATTTTTGCATTTCATGATTGATGAATAAATTGTAAAGGAGGACATGTAAAACTCCTGAAAACTAAGAATAAATCAATGCCTATGTAAACATAGACATATATGGGCTATGTAAATTACATCTTGCAGGTGTGAATGGGTTTAAATCACAAGAATGGGTCACCTTTGACCAAGTCAACAACGTAGTCTAGATGTATTGAACCTCCTTGAGGGAAAACACAGTTCTAGAAGGAGATTCTAAATGTGAAAAGAGCTAAATGAATGAAGTGGTTTAGGGTTTTGCCAAGAATCAAATCTTATAAAAGGAGGAGGAGATAAAAAAGAGGGGGTTGTTGAAGATTATTATTTCTGAAGGTCTTTCTGCTTAGACATCCCTTGTTGGGACTTCCTATTCAGGAATCCCACCTCCTTCCTTGAGCAGCTCTTGGAGGAGACTGGTGCTATCCTTTCCACATCATGATTTTATGCCAAGCTCACCTTACACCTACAACATTTCTCTTGTGAGAGTTGAGTTTTCCTTGTGAGTTGCAGCAGTGGAAGAAGCTAGATCTGCTTAGATCTAGCCCATACTAGTGGCTCTTCTCAGTGAGTGTGTCTTTTAACCTCCTAGAAGAGTTCATTAGATAATTATAATTCAGATCTAATCCTTGGAATCAGGCCAAATCATCCTCAAAATATATAGAACTATTTCCCTCCCTAAGACAACGTTATTTTTAGATCTACAGCTGCAGGGTGTTTTGCTTGCATTTTGGAGGAGAGATCTCCGGTGTTGGGATTCTTCCTTTCACTTTGGTGATCCATGGATTGGCCATCAAATCCATGTTTGTTTCAGATCTGATCTACTGTACCATTGAATTATTCATAAATTTCTAAGTCATTCTGTAGATCTGCATTCTTAGATCTTAGATCTACTTCCGGTGCTTCATGTTTTGAGCAAAACCCCAAGGGGAATGTATAGATCAACATTTATTGTACATATATCTGTATTAGATCTAAATTTTTATGTATAGATCTGATCTAGATTTGAAGAATCAATAAACTACTATTTCAGCCCTAAAAATAATGCTGTCATGGTTATGCAGTCTTTTATCATGGTTGTAGCACCTCATTTCTGAGGATTTTTCCTGTATTGTCTCATTCTTTCTCTTGTATACTGTATGGGCTGTAAATAAAAACTTATTTGCTGTTATATATCTTATTTCTGAACCTTCATATCAGCCTCCTAATGTGCTTTAGTGGATCTACATTATTTCTGAAGCAATCCTTTGCATAGAGTTGTAGGCTCTCTCTTTGGGTGGTTTTCAGCTAGACTAGTTTGTGGGAGATCTGTTTAACCCACCTAGTCTAATTTTTTTTTTCTCTCCTCTTGGATTTAGATATTAGATGAGCTAATATAAGGGATACAGGAGATGAAAACTCATTTCTATGCATAGTATTCTCAAAAGAGCTTTATTTCAGTAGGTTTGCTGAGTTGCCCAAGATCTGGAATATTACAGTGGTATCAGAGAAAGATATTTGGCTCAGCCTGTGGCTTCAAGCCAAAGTGATGTAAAATAAGGAGAAAGGTCAGAATGATGAATAACATGAGTTTAATCTCATCAGTTTTCATATCTAAGAAGAACCTCTCCAAGGAGGTTGAACAAGAAGAAGAAAGAAGAAGCATTGAAACTCCTAGAAAGTTTCAAGAGAAGAAATATCTTCCGATCAGATCTACAAGATCTATACATGAGGAAAATTATGAATCCTCATCTCATGGATATGTGCACTCAACCATATCACTAAATCTTCAGCCTTCTATCTATTATTTCTTCATGAAGAGGAAGAAATGAGGTGTACCCGAGAATGAGACTCTTTGAGAGTATTTGCAGAAGTATGAAGATCAATCCAAGGAGTTAAAAGATAACTTGAAATTCCAAGGGTTTTGTAAGATCAAGGAGAGTATAGGCACAAAGAAGGAGCAACATGGTAAGGGTAGATTCTATCTATCTATCTTTGATGGGTCACCTAAATGTCTGGTTAGGGTTTGGGTGGAGGAGCTAGAAAAATTTGTGCAACAACATCAAGTTTCAGATATTGAAGCCATCAAATCAGTAGCACTGCATTTTGAAGGTAAAGCATATGCTTGGTGGTTGTTTGAGTCCTTTTCCTTGAAGAATGCAAATACACCTACTTATGCAAGGTTTATTGCAAGATTGATAGAAAGGTTTAATGAAGCTCCATATGTATCATCCTCTATTGACATTATCAAACCACATCAAACAATTCTCTTACATGAGTTGGAAGGGTCTATGAATCCAACTCCATTTTTGAAGACCATAGAAGAGGGTGTAAATTTTTTTGATGCCTTTCCAAGGGAAAGATCTCCATTGAGTAAAGGGTCCCCTTCTCAAGAGGAAAGTATGAGGGCTTCTCCTTCAATAGATGACCAAGATCTAAGGTCTCTTATTGATGATGAGACAATTTTAGTTATTGAAGAGGAGGAGAAGACTAGAGATGATAACGCAGTCAAAACAAAGAAACCTCAAGCATCTCATGAAGAGGAGGATGGAGCACTTTCTCCAAAGGAAGAAACTCTTGCACTTTTGCAAGAAGTTCCACAAGGTCTCACACATAGAGCTCTTGGCATGATACATAAGCAGCATGTCCCATCATTGTCAATGATGAGATCTTGAAGATAGAAGAAGGAGAAGAGGAGGAAGGGCATCACAAGGAGAAGAACAAGAACCCTTCTCTGCTTCAAAGCTTGGAAGCACAAAGAAGGCAAGAGTGTTGATCAACAGTTGTCATTGATGTCAACCCAAGCAGCACCAGGGGCTAACCCAATATTGCATGGGAATTTTTACCTAACACATTAATATATTATGGGTCAGTAATGATTTTGATGGTTTCTACTTGTCGAGATGTTTCCATTGATATATGGCGTGCCATGTAATTCTTCACGGTTTGAGAGATATTCATGTTTGAAGTTTGTACCCCAAGTTAGTGGGCTAAAACCCCATGGGGTTGGGGCATGGGTCATTGAAAGTCATAATTTATATTTTTTAAGCTCCTAAAATCCCTCCCACATTCACTTGTTGAAGCCCCTCTCAACTTAAGCATTCATATAAATTGTGATCTTCATTTCCTCCTTATGCATGGGATTCCGCCATCTGAAACAGGTCATTGTGGAATTTTCTCTCTAAATTTTTGTCTACGAAGGCTTAGAAGATGAAATGTTTATGAGGTGAATTTGAAATCCCGAGGAAGCTGCAGTAAAAATTTTAGATCAAGTTGCGCAACATTTTTGGAGATATGATCTGTGAAAGTAAGGGTTTTTGTAGGCTCCTGAAATTCATCTCAAAGAAGTGACCTTGGGAAAATCATCATAACTCTCTCTCTGAGTATCGGATTGGAATTACGTAAAAAGTGGTAGATAGTGAACAGTCTATAGTTTTTCGTTCTATCAATTTTAGAGGAAAATGAAGAAACAGTGACACGTGGCATGACGTATAATTGCGCTCTGCGGAAACAGTCCATAATTAAGGCAGTGTGAGAAATTCGGTATAAATATCCCTTGAAGAATCCAAATTGGGTCAGACCTATGGCATTGGAAAGATGACTCGGAGGAATACTACAGGACCGAAAATTAGATATTGAAGATCTAAAATAACATATGTACACCAGATTCGATATCGAGCTCCTAGAAGGAAAAAAAAAAGCTAGATCATGTGTTGTCAAGGGTTGCAAAGGACCAGAATTTCTATGGCAGAAAAGAAAAGAAAGGTGAAGTAGAGGGTAGCATGACAAGAGAAGCATCCAAGGTGCATAACAACAGCAAGAAGTTCATCATATGAAGTCTTCAAGTGGGCAGCACTGCATACAATCATTGTAAAGTTATCATTGTACCTAGTCATTGTAAATACATTATTGTACAAATTGTACTAGTATCTATCTGCCAAGGGTTGAAGAGGCAGCGTTGGGAGGTCTAGGATCATCATTAGGTGTTTGTGTCAAAGTTGGGGTTATGGTATAGTATATCTTCTTCTTCTACATCATTCTATATCATTGTAAAGTGGACCATTTTCCTTGGTACGAGAGTCCATTAATTTTTTATTCTTCTATAGGGTGGTAGGGTGGTGCTAGGGTGAGTTGTAGCTCATTAGGTGTTGGGGCATCCATTCAGTGACTACTAAAGAATCTCGGGCATTGGAGCATCTATCCAGTGCGAGCTAAAGAAGATTGATTTTCTAGATTCTAGGAAGTTGGAGCTTTATTTTCAATTGGAGTTGAAAAGAATTATTGGAAAAGCATTAGGTGGTTTTTGTCCCGAAGTGGGTTTCCACCTTAAAAAATGTGTGCATTTGTGTTCCTCTTGTTTACTGCTATCATTGTACAAACACTGATAATAATTGAAGATTAACTAATGCTCTAATTGAAAGAAATACTGATTCACCCCCCCTCTTAGTATTTACAACAATTGGTATCAGAGCTTGGTTCCTTCAATAGCAGTTTAACAGTTGGAAGGAGGTCATGGAGTATGCCAAGAATGGTGTACCTCTATTCAATGAAAATAAATATGCACTTTGGAAAGGAATAATGGAGGTCTATCTCTTGGTGCAAGGTTACAAAGTATGGGACACTGTTCAAAATGGATTTACATCAACTGCGGATGAACAAGGTAAGAAGAATTTGGTAAATGATGAAAAAGCAAAGAATATTATTATTAGTGGACTTATTGAATCTACTTATCATAAGGTGTTGGGTTGTAAAACCGCCAAAAATGTATGGGACAAGCTTCAGAATATATATTCAGGTGACTCAAATTTCAAAGAAGCAAAGCTTCAAATCTATAGAGAAAAAATTGAGCAACTCAGAATGAAAGAAGATTGCAACATTGCTGCATACTTTCAATGCGTTGATGAAATAACCAATACTCTAGAAGGATTGGGAGAGCCAGTTGACGAGAAGAATAGTATACGGAATATTCTTATAACGTTACCAGGGAGATTCAACCCAAAGGTATTGTTCTTAGAATACAGTGCAAATCTGGACAAACTCAACAAAGAGGTATTACATGGAGTTCTCATAGCATATGAAATGAGACTTGATGAATAAGAGGGTACTTCACATCTCAAAACTGTGTTCGTTGCATCTAATAAAGCCAATAAGGATAAAAAACCTTCAATTGAAAAGACATGCACCTACAAGTGTGAAGAAAAGGGAGATGATGAAGAAGGAATTTCAGATGAAGAATATGCTTACTTCATGAGAAAACTACAAATTGGTAAGGGACAATTCAAAGGTAAAATTCCATTGATATGTTTCAGCTGTAATTAAGTTGGGAATTTTGCAGCAAAATTTCCAAACAAAAGTAATGGAAACTCAAAAAGAAAGAAAGGCTTTAAGAAATTCAACAAGCAAGGATCCAAAAAGAACTTTCTCTCTAAAGAAGATAGCTCATCATCCGATGAAGACAATGATAGTGAAGAAGAAGCCAATGAGAGAGTATTGTTTATGGCCAAGCACAATAAACCCAAGCACAATAAGCAAGAGGTATCAAACAATGAAGAAGAAGGATGGACCATAGATGAATTTTATGAGGAAGCAATCAAGCTTATAATAGATCTCAAGGCAGAGAAGATCCATTCCAAAACTCTCGAAGAACAAGTTCAAGGTCTCAAAATTGAAGTTGAAGAACACAAATGCATTGAAGAGTCACTTCAAAAGAAGTTGGAAGAAAGCAACCAAGAAAGGGAAGAATTAGAAGCCGAAGTAGTCTCGCTGCGTGAGGAAGTGAAGAAAGGAAAAACTATCCAAAACTATGCCAACAACTCAAGGGCATTTGAAGAACTCATCAACAATAAACAATCTTACAACGACAAAACTGGCATCAGTTATAAAGAAGAAGAAGCAGGACCTTCTACAACAAAATACAATGAACCTATGAGATCTGACATGCATGTAGACTTCATTGGACAAGATTCCCAAGAACAACCTTGGAAGATAATTCCTCGACGAAAATTTCCATCTAGGTACCAACATATTTTTTATGGCTACTGTTATTCATGTGGAAAATTTGGTCATAAAGCTGTAGAATGTCGCACGTGCCCTAGGAACGAATACAATTTCAGGAGATCTATCTAAGATGAACCTCTCATGGCTCAATGAAATATCAATAGATTTGAACATTTAAGAAATAATATTGAATGTTAGAAATGTAGAAAATTTGGACACATAGCCAAAGACTGTAGACTTGAAAATCCTCCAGAAGAATCTTCGAAGCCACATAATGAACGAACATGGAAGAAGAAGAAGAATGATAATTTTGCTCTCGCTCTCAAGGCTCAAAAGAACAAATATGTGTGGTATGTTGATAGCGGTTTCTCAACGCATATGACTGGAGATAGAAATAAATTTGTATCTCTGAAAGAGAAGAAGGATGGAACCGTGTCCTTTGGAAATGATGGATCTTCAAATGTTATAGGATCAGGTACTTTCACTCTCGGAAGAAAATATGTTCTAGCCAAGAATGTTCTATTGGTTGAAAACATGAATCACAATCTGCTCAGTGTTGGACAAATGTGTGATCAAGGAAACACAATACTATTCAACTCCATGAAATGTGAAATCAGGAAAGGCATGTGTGGTGAAATTGTGGCTACAACAAGTCAAGCTCCAAACGACATATATGTTTTGGATGAAGCAACTAAAGCATGTCTAATAGCTAAAGAGGATGATACAATAATTGGTAGCAATGATGATCGACTAAGTAAGAATTTTGCTACAAGGGTGCAAAGTGATTTCGAGATGTCTTTACTTGGTTGCAAATTGAGCATAGAGGACTCACCTAAGGATGTGGATCAAAGGTTGTATAGGTCTATGATTAGTAGTATTCTATATGTAACAGCCTCCCAACCAGATGTTATGCAAGCAGTTGGACAAGTAGCAAGATTCCAAGCAGCACCAAAAGAATCACATATTAAATATTTGCCAGCATTGGAATATCGTCGTCAAAAGCTTGGGATTTTCACAAGTTCTCATTACATTACAGGTCTGTAGGATGATTGTGTGCGAAGGGGAGTGGAAGTGTGTACAAGTTTGCAGGACGGTTGTGTGTTAGCGGAAGTGGAAGTTTGTACAGGTCCACAGGATGGTTGTGTTTTAGGGGGAGTTACCCTTTTCCATTGATGTCAAAGGGGGAAAGAATGTTGTAGGAAGAGGTGTCATGATCACAAGGGGAGTACTTGTGTTGCCATCAATGCCAAAGGGGGAGATTGTTGATCAGTGGTTGTCATTGATGTCAACCCAAGCAGAACCAGGGGCTAACCCAATATTTCATGGGAATTTTGACCTACCACATTAATATATTATGGGTCAATAATTATTTTGATGGTTTATACTTGTCGAGATGTTTCCTTTGATATATGGCACGCCATGTAATTCTTCACGGTTTGAGAGATATTCATGTTTGAAGTTTGTACCCCCAGTTAGTGGGCTAAAACCCCATGGGGTTGGGGCATGGGTCATTGAAAAGTCATAATTAATATTTTTTAAGCTCCTAAAATCCCTCCCACGTTCACTTGTTGAATCCCCTCTCAAATTAAGCATTCATATAAATTTTGATCTTCATTTCCTCCTTATGCATGGGATTCGGCCATCTGAAACAGGTCATTGTGGAATTTTCGCTCTAACTTTTTTTCTATGAAGGATTAGAAGCTGAAATTTTTATGAGGTGAAGCCAAAATCCTGAGAAAGCTGCAGTAAACATTTCATATCAAGTTGCGCAACATTTTTGGAGATATGATCTATGGAAGTAAGGGTTTTTGCAGGATCCCGAAATTCATCTCAAAGAAGTGACCTTGGGAAAATCGTTATAACTCTCTCTTTGAGTATTGGATTGAAATTCCGTAAAAATTGGAAGATATTTCACAATCTATAGTTTTTTATCTATCAATTTCAGAGGCAAATGAAGAAACAATGGCACGTGTCACGCCATACAACTGCGCTCTGCTGAAACAGTCCATAATTAGGGCAGTGTGAGAAATTGGGTGTAACTCTCTCTTGAAGAATCCAAATTGGGTCAGACCTATGGCATTGGAAAGACGACTTAGAGGACTACTATAGGACCGAAAATCAGATATTGAAGATCTGAAATAACATAGATACACTAGATTCAATATCGAGCTTCTAGAAGGAAAAACAAAGTTAGATAATGTGTTGTCAAGGGTTGCAAAGGACCAGACTTTCTATGGCAGAAAAGCAAAGCAAGGTGCAGCAGAGGGTAGCATGACAAGAGAAGCATCCAAGGTGCATAACCGCAGCAAGAAGTTCATCATATGAAGTCTTCAAGTGGGCAGCACTGCATACAATCATTGTAAAGGTATCATTGTACCTAGTCATTGTAAATACATTATTGTACAAATTGTACTAGTATCTATCTACCAAGGGTTGAAGAGGCAGCGTTGGGAGGTCTAGGATCATCATTAGGTGTTTGTGTCAAAGTTGGGGTTATGGTCTAGTATATCTTCTTCTTCTACATCATTCTATATCATTGTAAAGTGGACCAGTTTCCCTGGTACGGGAGTCCATTAATTTGTTATTCTTCTATAGGGTGGTAGGGTGGTGCTAGGGTGATTTGTAGCTCATTGGGTGTTGGGGCATCTATTCAGTGACTACTAAAGAATCTCGGGCATTAGATCATCCATCCAGTGGGAGCTGGAGAAGAATTCTTTTCTAGATTCTAAGAAGTTGGAGCTTTATTTTCAATTTGAGTTGAAAAGAATTATTAGAAAAGAATTAGGTGGTTTTTGTCCTGAAGTGGGTTTCCACCTTAAAAACTGTGTGCATTTGTGTTCCTCTTGTTTGCTGCTATCATTGTACAAACACTGATAATAATTGAAGATTAACTAATGCTCTAATTGAAAGAAATACTGATTCACCCCCCCTCTTAGTATTTCCAACAAAGAGAACTTATGCATCAAAGGTAGGGGCAAATCTGTCTACCTACATCCACATTATACTCTATGCCTTGACACCTCTTTGCAAGGAGGTAATTTACTAGGAGCACCTCTTGATAGGAGGAAATCTAAAGTGTTCTCTCAACTATGGGCAGCATATTCATACTTGGCTAAGGAGGGAGCCTTGGGAGAAGCTAGCATAGTGTAGAGAATTTCTCATGAATTTAGAAGAGAGATGAGCAATTTCCTGAAAGGGGGATTGCTAAATCCCACTTAGATGTCTACGTTGAGAGAGGAGAAATCAGAGATCTATGATGGCATGAGAATGAGGACCCATGGCAACTCCTCATCTTTGGGGCAGCCCATGATCTCGTCATTCACAAAGAATATTTCTAAACATGGCAAGGGGATGCTAACCCTCTTGTATACTTGGGCCAAAATGAGGAAGTTTTGGAAGGAAAGGAATTTCTGAGGGGAAGTTGATTTCCTTATGCTCCAATCTTGTCCTCAGCAAGATTAGCTGCAGATGGGGCAGCAAAGGAAAGGTTATGATTCTCCAACATGTGATTTTGATACCAGTAATGTCAAAGGAGGGAGCCATGAGAAGATGGGGGCAGCATTTCAGACTTCTACAATGTTGTCATTCTTGGGAAGTCTAGATCCCTATTGGGACTCCCAACTCATGTTGGAATACTCCGAGGACCTTTTCACATGTAGGGTTCTTGATGGGGAAGTGAAGGATGAAAGGTTCAAGGTAGTTGATGGAGTCATCTATTTCTATAATCTTATCCTTTTGAAAAAAGACTCCAAGCTCAAGGAGGGACTACTAGATGCAACGTATGAGATCCTACTTTCTAAACCCACTGGTTTCATTAAAGCATATCATACTCTCTTTGGTGGATTCATATGGGAAGGTTTCAAGAAAGAGGTGAACTCTCATATGAAGATGTGCATGGACTACTTGGTAGAGGAGAAGGAACATAGCTCTTGGGAAGAGCCACCATTGACACCTCCTTATTCATTAAGTGTGAGAAGGAACTCATCCATGAGTTACCCCACTGATGTAAATCAAGTATATAGAGAGGCTTGTCTTTCTGAGAATTATAATGTATCTCCTATATGCTTATATTTTTCTAACACTCATTTGCAGGATATTGTGCCAAGATGGGGCACTAAGTATGATGGGTTTCATGGGCCACTCAAGGCCATGAACTATGTTGATGCAGGTCATTCCTTGGAGAATCTTGGGAAGCTATTATATTATTCATGGTGTGATTCCTTTACACCAACTATGATGTACATTCTCCAAGAATTCCAAAGGCATGAGGCAGCAAACAAGTGTTGGGGAAGGCACTTGTCATATCTTATTTTATGGCAGTTAAGGATAAAACTGTGTTGGTTGCACATAAGGGAACATCTTCCTTCTCATTTATCATACATGGTGTTATAGCCTAAATCCACCTCAGGCTGAGAAAGGTAGAATCTAGGGTAACATCAAACCACGCTTAATCTGGTAGCTAGCCCTACCAGATTGGGAGAGGGCTCTCTCCTGGTCAATCTCAGCAAAAAAATGATCAGTGAGGCTTGAGTTGACTTGAAATAAAGGTTGATTTTAGGCTAGGTATATATGTAAAAGAGTTTGATTTGATTTTGAGGGTGTTTTTTGGATCAAATGGAAGGGAATATTTTGGGTCTCGGGAATGAGGCCTAGTTTTTGCAGAGATCGGAATGGGGCAAGGTAGGAAATTGTTTTGACACTTCAATTTTGAATGAAATGGATAGCTCAGACCGATGAGGAGTTGAAGAGGGTAAGAGAATTTCAGGAATCCTCTTCAGACAGTTGAAAACATAGAAAATTAAACAAACCCTAGGTAGAGCACTGCAAATTTTAATGAATTCCACCTTTATACTTGTTTGTTTAACTTAAGAAGAAATAAGAGTAAATATGATACACATGAAACACCAATAAACTTAAATTAACAGAAAGAAACACATCATAAAAAAAAGAGCCACATGAATCCCAAGGAGTGCTGCAAACCCTGGTCTATTCCTTTGCCAAACTACAGAGATGAATGTACAATGATGCTCAAAGCAATCCCAAGTGTCCAACCTATGCTAATGACTGAAAAATTACAAGATATAAGCAACACTAACTCATCCCCAGCCTCTAGGGGTCGAGCTCACAATTTTAGGAGCTTTTTCAACAATATCTAAACTGAGAACTAGAAAATAGGCAATGGAACAACTTGCCTCTATAAGATAGGAAACTGATTCATTTAGTTGCAATTCACCTTTTGATAGATGAATCTACCTCCATGAGTAAAAATTTAAAAAAATTACATCAAGATCCATCAAAATACATCCAATTACATCATGAGTTTAACATTTGGAAGTAAGAAAGTCAAAATGTCAAAAACTAGGCGAAAACAGAGTTACTGAGTCCAAAATGAGCAAAAATCCCCAATGCGCCGCGCCTGATTTCTCTATGCGTCGCGCCAGTTTGGAGCTGATTTTGAAGGCCTTAGCAGTGTCCAAATTTTCTCCAAGTGGGCTTGGTGGAAAGGTCTGCCTATCTACTTTCCAACACAAGTGGAATTTCTTAATTTGGCTTCCATTTGTCCCTCCAAAAATGAGTTCTCCCAACACTTCTTCCTGTGTGTCCAAAAAGGGGCAGAAAGGTCATTTTAGGGTGTTTTTGACCCTTCTGGAAGCCCAAAACTTGTCAAAATCTCTTGGACATAAGTAGGCATGCATAATTTTCCATGAAAAATCCAAAAATTTAAATTTTTCACCAAGAGAAGCTCGCAATCATAAGTGCGCACCAAGTGGCATGGTGCATTGGGCAGAAAACTTTGTTTTGTTAAGGCAAAATTTCCAAAATTCATCTAAATGCATAACGCCTTTTTTAAGGAGACTTTTGGAGTATTCCCAGTGTCAAAATTGGGCACAAGATAGCCCGTTGTAAATATTATTGAGTCTAATTTCCAACCCAACTTGAATTTTTCAATTTGGAGTTCATTTTCCCTGTCAAAAATCAAATCTCCCAAGACTGGTCAAATGTGCAAAATGAGGCTACCTCAAGGCAGAGTGCTGTTGCAGTCAACTTTTTAAGGTCTTCCTCAACTCCAAATTGAGATCATGATAGCTCATTGGAAAGATACATGTTTCTAGTTATCATTTGAATCATCAAGCAAGTCATTTGGCCAACCAAGCTAGGAGAAAACGTGAGTTTCTCAAGGTCACTTCAGAGGTGCATCAATTCTCCTGAGGCAACTGTATTTTTGACATTTCTCTAAAACCATGACACCTGTGTAAAAATTGAAGGCATTTTTTCTTCCTTGGCCTATTTTAGACAAAAACCTCTCTCAATTTTCCCAAATTGATATTTTCTTGCTCAGAAACATCATTGGAGTAAAATCTATCCCGATGTGTGGAACAAGAGATTTGTCGAAATGAAGTGAAATGAAGGGGATAAGGGGCTTATAAATTCTTGAGAAAATTTTAACAAGTAGGGAGGGATGTTAGGAAGCAGGGGAAAGTGGAATTTCAGAGATTGAGTGAGGGGAAGGGGTCCAAAAGGGCAAAACACAGGCCTAGCCTAGAAAATTGCCAAGTTATAGCAAGAAACTAGGGTTTGTGCGAAATGAGAAATTTGGGGGATATCAGTGATGGGAAGTGTTTAATAAGGTACATTAAAGATAGGGGAATGTGTATTAACATCAGGATACAATTTTTTCTGATGATTTGACCATCCAAGAGAAATTACCTTCAAAAACCTAGGAGAGGGAAATGAACCTTACCTAGGCACAACTGAAGCATGAACAAGGTGTAAAATGACCCTTTGGAATCTGGCATGATGGTGAAAACCCTCTGAATGATGGCACACTCACCTGAATGTTGACATGGACCAACATTTGGACAACTTTGAAAGGGGTGAAAACAAACCCTAGACCTAATACCTAGTGACCAAATTTTACTTGAAGATTCACTAAAATGACAAAATTTGACCTTGACACCTTAAAATCACTTTGTAAGAGCATGTTTGATCACTAGGGGAAGGTTGAAAAGATTGACACTAACACATGGCAGCTAGCATGATTCTAATTGTTGTCCCACAAGCTGAAGATGTCCTTATCTTTGTTGCAGGCATGGTTGGAAGAGAGGCACACTTGTTGGATGTGTCCTTGCGGGAAGGAGTTCCCCATTCTTTTTGCATTGCATGCTTCCATGGGAGCATGAGATTTTGTATGGCCACTATGATAGATCACTTGTCTCTTTGTAGAGTGAGCAATATGTTTGTAAAGGACATGCCTCTCACATGTATTGGGGAAGAGTTTTTCTATGGATTTCCCAGCCGGGAGGTGATCCACTTCATTTGGATGATAGCATGGAGATGGGAGTCTCTTATGAATCATGAAATTCCCCATAATTGTCATCACTTCTATCTTGAGAAGTCCATGGATCAGCAAGCAGGTTCCCATAACAACCTTCCTTTCTTTCATGATGAGGGCCATTGGGTTTATTCACCAAGGGCCAATTTGCACATTGAGGAGGGACCATTGGAGGACAGTACTATTGCAAAAAGTTCAGAGAAATGGGGGAGACTATTGGATGAGGAGGCCACAAGAGAAGAAGGGGAGATTTTGCAGCACCCTTGCAGTTGCTTGAGGACAAGAAATATTTGCGAGGGGGAGACTGTAATATTCCTAAATTAGTTGCAGCTAATTGGAATACTAATTTTGCCTTGTTTATTTTTGCATTTCATGATTGATGAATAAATTGTAAAGGAGGACATGTAAAACTCCTGAAAACTAAGAATAAATCAATGCCTATGTAAACAGAGACATATCTGGGCTATGTAAATTACATCTTGCAGGTGTGAATGGGTTTAAATCACAAGAATGGTTCACCTTTGACCAAGTCAACAACGCAGTCTAGATGCATTGAACTTCCTTGAGGGACAATGCAGTTCTAGAAGGAGATTCTAAATGTGAAAAGAGCTAGACCAATGAAGTGGTTTAGGGTTTTGCCAAGACTCCAATCTTATAAAAGGAGGAGGAGATCAACAAGAGGGGGTTGTTGAAGATTATTATTTCTGAAGGTCTGTCTGCTTAGACATCCCTTGTTGGGACTTCCAGTTTAGGAATCCCACCTCCTTCCTTGTGGAGCTCTTGGAGGAGACTGGTGCTATCCTTTCCACATCAGGCTTTTAGGCCAAGCTCACCTTACACCTACAGCACTGCTCCCGTGAGGGTTGAGCCTTCCTTGTGAGTTTTAGTAGTGGAAGAAAATAGATCTTCTTAGATCTAGCCCATACTAGTGGCTCTTCTCAGTGAGTGTGTCTTTTAACTTCCTAGAAGAGTTCATTAGCTAATTATACTTCAGATCTACATCTTTGCATCAGGAAAAATCATCCTCAAAATCTACAGTGTTGTTTCCCTCCCTAAGACAATGTTATTTGCAGATCTACAGCTGCAGGGTGTTTTGCTTGCATTTTGGAGGAGAGATCTCCGGTGTTGGGATTCTTCCTTTCACTGTGGTGATCCATGGATTGGCCATCCAATACATGTTTTTTCCAGATCTGATCTACTGTACCATTGTATTATTCAGAAATTTCTGAATCATTCTGTAGATCTGCATTCTTAGATCTCAGATCTACTTCTGGTGCTTCATGTTTTAAGCAAAACCCTAAGGGGAATGTATAAATAAACATTTCTTGTACACAGATCTGTATTGGATCTAAATTTTTATGTAAATATCTAATATAGATCTGAAGAATCAATAAACTGCTGCTTCATCCCTAAAAATAATGCTGTCATGGTTATGCAGTGTTTTATCATGGTTGTAGCACCTCATTTCTGAGGATTTTTCTTGTATTGTCTCATTATTTTTCTTGTATACTGTATGGGCTGTAAAGAACAACTGATTTGCTGTTGTATATATGATTTCTGAACCTTCATATCAACCTCCTAATGTGCCTCAGTGGATCTGGATTATTTCTGAAGCAATCATTTGCATAGAGCTGCAGGCTCTCTCTTTGGGTGGTTTTCAGCTAGACTAGTTTGTGGGAGATATGTTTAACCCACCTAGTCTGATTTTTTTTTTCTCTCCTCTTGGATTTAGATCTTAGATGAGCTAATCTAAGGGATCCAGGAGCTGCAAACTCATTTCTATGCACAGTATTCCCAGAAGAGCATTATTTCAGTAGGCTTGCTGAGCTGCCCCAAATCTGGAATATTGCATATATGTTATATATAAAAATTGTTTATATATTTTTCATGAAATGTAAAATAAAGAAACCAAAGGAAATGAGCATGTAAAATTATTATTTAACTATCAATTAGTTATTAATAAAAAATTTACTACGAAAAACACATATTATTGAAGGAATGTATCTCGTAAAAGGAAAAAAAAAGCAAACAGATGACTAAACTATCATGTAAAATAATATAAAGATTATAATCACATAAGGTATCCAAATAGGTAAAATCATGTATAAAAACAAAGGCAAGAAAAAAATTAAGATTAGGAGTGTATAACATGTTTGCTATTACAAAAAAAAAAAAAAAATAGAAAATAAGGAAACTTGATGTGTAAAAATAAGGCTTATCATAAAAAAATTTGTAAAATAAAATAAATATGCAACATATTAAGGAATAAATAAAAGTTATATTCCATATATAATGTAGATTCGATAAAAATCTGACTCTTTCTAATACATGCACATTTTTATCACATAACCAAAAGGAAATATCTTGTACAATGCAAGTTTTATGTACGATAATTTTTTATATTGAAAGGTTGTACATCAAGTTTGAATTAATGATGCGAAAAAAATGTTTTACAACTCTATCATTTACTTATTAGGATGGAATATATTATGGTACAAGTATACGTGTGGAGAATTTCCTTTGTAAGTAGGTAGACTAATCATAAACACAATACTAAACTATTATATAAAATAATGTAAAGGTGAAAATTAGTATAAGGTATCTAAATGATTGAAAAACACAACAAAATACGACAAGTACATTATAAATCTAGTGTACAAGTGTATAAATGATTTAATATCAACCAAATACTAGTATAATCCATACAAATTAAGAAATTTAATGCAAGTAAAAGCACTAGGCTAATGAAAAATTGAGTATATGGCCATATAAAATCCTTGGATACTCACTAATCACTATTACATTACTAAACATGTCACTCATACCATGAGATGTAACCACCCCTCCCACATTTATCTGCTTTCAAAAGCCCTCAAGGGTAAACATGAGATGACTACTACTAAGACATGACCCAACCTCCTAGATTCTAGTGATGGAAGTGAGGCCTACAAACTGAAACTTTTATGGCCTTCTTGAGGGACCACAGATCACTCAAAGACTGAACAACCACACCAAGTGCCCAATCCCTGATCTTGATCCATTTTTCACTACCTTACGACCATAGATGCACCCAAAAAACTACATGCATGCGGTTACGAGGCTCCAACCACATGCACAAGCCTAATTCCATGTGGTTATGATCTCAATTCCTTAGCTATGTGCTTGCAGTTCCGAGATATGAGCCACTTTTCTAGGCTAGTCTCTAAACCACTACCCATAACTTCTTGTAGCTTTCCAAAATCATGATTAAGGTGATAGAAATTCCAACCATTCAAAATGAAACAAGAACTTGGCCTAACTACCTAGTACACATTATAGACTTCGTCAAACACAAGGTGAACATGTAAGTTAATGACCATGAATGCATATATGATCCTAAATCTCTAAACTTCCTTTGAGAATCACCAAAAAGGTTTAATTCCTTCTCATAATTTCTTCAAAAGCACTTTTTAGTACATGCATTTATCAACCATTGATTAACATATCAAATCATGAATATGAGGCATAACTATAACATATCATAGAACCATGCTTGTAATAAGAATATAACTAGAACAAGAACCTTGAAAAATATGTCATATAATCAACATAATAATAAGTACCTATGCTAATTAATCACATAATGAAAATAAATCTTAATTACAAATGCAAAGGCCAACCAAGTCAGGGACTTCCATGCACCACCTGATCATATATTGGGTTGAACCAAATATTTCTTTCAACAAGTCACCCTCATGCCATATTCTAAGCATGAATGTGGGGTATCATGGGATAAAACAAGAAATAAACAACCAGAGACTCCAGAGGTTAAACCACCTCCACCCTCATGCTACCGTTATCTCCCATAAACTAATCCCGAGATCAAAAAACCATACCAAGCTTGTATGCCTTAGAATTATGCACCATACCTTGAGGAATTTTCATGTCTTTGGCCTCCTGTCGATGGCTTCCTAGAGAAAACCATCTCCACCGCCAACCCTTGGGAATTTTATTGAGATTGTCTCACCCAGATCCAAAACCTTCCGACAATATAAAGTTTCACAGATAATGAATCCCATCACACCATGGATATCCTTGAAATGGAAAGACAAGGCCGAAGCCATTTCCAAACTAGGAAAAACCCATGCTAATGACAAAAAATGAACCAAATGAACAAATGCATGTACCATGAATTCACAACTCAGCTAGGAAATCACACATGCAACCTGTTACCTACAAAATCCTCATGATGAAGTTGTTGATCCAACATTCCTTTTCTTTCCTTTTTCTTTCCTTTGCTTGATCACTTTATTCTCTTAGATATTTTTCTCTCCATCTCTTTGCTAATCCAAAATAAGACTGGAAAAGGTATATGCATAGTTTCTCTGATGCCTTTTTATCATTGATTTTTTTTTCTTAATTTTCATTAATTTTTCCTCTAATTTCTTTTTATGCAAATTTTTGTCTCTTCATCTCCCTTTTCTCCTATTTTCCTTTATTTTTGTAATTAAATGCAAATTATTACCTCAATTTCTTTACCAATGCCATTTTCAATTTATCTAGCCATAATAAACTAGAAGTGATGCCAACCATAGTGTTTTTCCAACATTTAACTTGGAATACATGTACCATCACCTTGGTATTAATATTTTTTCCTTTAATATCCTTTATAACATGAAAATTTAACCTAGGGCTATTAGAAATCCCTCCCCGTTGGGGGAAGGATGTCTTGGGTGTGACACCTATGACCAAAAAATCGCTAAAAATAAAAAAATACTTCCCATGGAGCTTTATAACATGACTTGATGCATAATTTACAATAACATCTTGCTGAAAAAAAAATAAAAAATACCACTTATTAGAGCTTTATAGCACAAGTCATTGCGATATTTACAATAAAAACCATATGTGTGTGTGTGTGTGTGAGAGAGAGAGTGTGTGTGCATATACCAAAATATCATTTGCTTAAAATTGAAAATAATGAAGGATACATACATCGCATATGATGATACATCTCCCATGCAGCTTCATCAAGTCGAAAGTGCTTCCACTAAAATTTTACTTGCTTGATTTCTCTGTTCTAGAGCATGAGTTGATTCTACTGTAGAATACATTGTGGTTCTAACTGAAACTCTCCCTTTGGTACCACCTGCAATATAAACCAATCAATCACATGATGAACCTCCTGGGCATATCTCTTCAGAAATGAAATATGGAAAACATCATGGATTTTCGCTCTTGGCAGAAGTGCAAGTCTATAGGCCACTAGTCCAATCCTCTCAAGGATCTCAAAAGACACAATACTGAGGTGTAGGATTGGCACATGATCCCATCCTTGGGAATATATTCTTGGGATTGATGCACAAGTATATATGCTACCAACCTGAAACTTCTTTAATGATATATGTTGATATGCACAACTCTTATTCCTATCTTGTGTTGCCTTCAAATTCCTCTTGATAACCTGATTCTACAGCTTCATCTGCACCAACATGTCTGATTCAATCAAAATCCTATTCACTGGATCACTCCAATTGATAGGAGCATTAAAACCTTGTCCATAAAGAGCCTCAAATGGACTCATCCTCAAATATTCTTGATATCCATTATCGTTTGAAAAATCTACGAGTGGAAGATACCCCTCCCACTTTCTATTTTTATGCATAACATATATTATCAACATGTCCTCAAGAATCTGGTTGAACCTCTCTGTCTATCCATCTATCTATGGATCATAAGCTGTAATGAAATCCAAATCTGTCCTAAAACCTACAAACAACTCCTTCCAAAATCTGGAACTGAACTTGAAATCTATATCTAATATGATCTTCTTGGGTACACCATGCAACCTCATAATCTCCCTCATGAATATCTCAACCACCTCACTAGCTAAATTTGTAGACTTTACTGGAATGATGTGACCTACCTTGCTCAAGATATCAATCACAACCATGATGAAATCATGTTGCTTCGATGTCCTATTTCCTCAACAAACCTGTAATGAAGTCAGTGGAAATGACCTTCCATTTCCACTCTGGAATCAGAATATTCTGTAATAGATTAGCTGGGTGCTTACACTCAACCTTCACTTGCTAACAATCCAAACATCTAGCAACAAACTCATCCATATTTTTCTTCAAGTTCGACCAATGATATAAATTCTTAATAGCTGTCAATGTCTTCTGATACCCTTGGTGACCTAAATATGTCTTGGCATGAAAATACCTCAAGATAAGCTTCTTCAAATCACTTTCATGTAGCACATAAATACTATTCCCAAATCTCACCAAGCCATATGTGGTGAGGTGATACTCCTCATCCCTATCACCTTTACCTTACTACTGCAATATCTATTTAAACTACTGGTACTTGTCATCCTACTACCCTGTCTCCAAGATCCACTCCTGCAAATCTATCCCATAAGAACTCACAACTACAATATGATTTACCTACACTCTACTGCTGAGAGCATCTGCAACCTTGTTGTCCTTTCTTTTGATGTAGTAGATATCAAAGTCGACATCAACGAGGGTAGCCAACCATGTATCTTTCCTGGCATTCAGCTTAGGTTGGAAAAACATATACCTCAGTCAAATATGATTACTCATTAAGATAAACCTCCTTCTAAGAAGATAATGCATCCACATCTTCAAGCCATGAATAATAACTACCAACTTGAGATCATGAGTCGCATAGTTCTACTCATGCTCATTCAACTTCCTTGACTCATAGCATACCACCTACCCTTTCGACAACAGGACCCCACCATGTCCTTTCTTAGAAGAATATGTACAGACTACAAATTATTTATCTAGATCTATAATCTTCAATACCGAAGCATTTGTAAGAAATTGCTTCAATTACTTAAAACTAGATGCATACTTCTCTGTCCATTCAAAATTATTTCATTTTCTTTGTAATGATGTAATAGGATAAGAAATCCTTGAGAAGTTCCTCGTGAACTGCCAATAATAACCTGATAACTGTTTGAATGATCTAACCTTATCCATATTTCTAGGAGTTTTCCATTCCATAATAGATCTAATATTATCCAGGTTCAATGTTATCCCCTCCTTGGAAACAACATTTCCCAAGTAATGGACTTCAATCTGAAAGAAAATTCACTTAGCTTGGCATAAAACTGATGCTCTGTCAACAATATCAACACTATTGCCAGGTTCTATGGATTCGCTTCTTCATCCTTAGAATATATCAACATATCATCAATAAACAATATCACAAACTTGACCAAGTACGGATGCAACACACTATTCATCAAACACATAAGGGTAGTTGGAGCATTAGTAAGACCAAACTAGACCACCACAAACTCATAATTCCTATACTTGGTATGAAATGCAATATTGTACATATATTATTCCTTAATGTACAATTGATGATATCCTAATCTCATATCAATATTCGAGAGCACTGCAGCTCCCTTCAACTAATCAAACAAATTATCAATCCTCGACTATGGATACTTGTTCTTGATCATAAATTTGTTCATATGTTTGTAATCTATACTTAATATGAGAGTAATGTCCTTCTTCTTTACAAACAACATTAGTGAACCCAAAGGATACATACTTGGCCTTATGTATCCCTTGTTAAGCATTTCCTTAAGCTACAAATTTAGTTCTACCAACACTAGAGTACTCATCCTATAAGGTCACTTCGATGCTAGTGCCTCTCGTGGCACCAACTCAATAGAGAAATCCACTTCCCCATGAGGTGATAACTCTGAAATATCTACAGGAAATACATCCTAAAACTATTGTAATATAGGATGCCTCTTGAGGACTTCGTCACCATCAACGTCCTTCCCTTTGTCTCCGGAAAAATGTACTGCAAAAAATTTACACCCCTTCATGCAATTGTGCTTAGCCTACATAGTTGTAACCATCCTCACTAATGTTGAATTCTTATTTCCTTGCAGTATTATATTTTCTACATGATTATCCGGGTAGTTAATAAAATTCTCATAGAAGTCTAGCTTTGTCATGTGTGTAAACAACTAATCCATACCTAAAGCATACTGTGTGATCCGAAAGGAAGCACATTTTGGTTTACTAATGTAGGCATAAAATTAAGCTCAAATACAAAAGCTCTCTCCCAATGATGAACTCTTTTCTTGGTCCTTGTAGCCAACTTCACTAACCACGAATTTTCATGCACTTTCTTACTCAAGGCACAATTATCCACCAATTCATGACTAGCATTGCTATAACTAGATCCAAGATAAATAAAAATGGAAAAAAATTAATCACAAAGATTACATTTCATCTCAATAATGGATGCCTCATGATTTTCCTTCCTGTTATCATGTGCTGCATAGATTCGAGGAATGCTATGACCAACATCCCCAACTTTCTGCACCTCCTGAGCATTGCAGATCTGAGGCCTTTGACCTTGGTACAATGGTAAATCCTTCTCATGATGATCCTCTCAAAAAATCCAACAATGAAACGACTCTTTACCACTACCTCTATTCTGCTACTTGTGAGGTTTAGGTCCATCTCCCTTCTCTGTTTCATTAAAATTCTTGTAAGGAGAAATATTTTCCTTCTCACCTGCATCTTGAGGTCTTCCTTGCTTCGGTGGCCACTCCCCTTTAGCTTTCTCATTCCCCTTCAAATCATCCTTAGGCTTAGCCTTGTGCTTCAACTTATCATAACAATTCTTTAGTTTCGTGATGGATTCCTCTAATGATAGAGACTCATAAAACTCAATCCTCTTTTTGAATGATACTGGAAATTCACTGACGAACCTTTGAATCTTTGGTTTCTCATCCTCGAGGTAAGGAACAAACCTCAAAAACTCCAAGAACTTACTAGTATACTCATCATCTATCATAGAACCCATATGAAACTCATAAAATACCTTAACTCTATCATCATAATACCTCTCATATAGGTAATTCTTGAAGAGTCTCTCGAACTTGTCCCAAATCAACTCCTCCTCTTGAATGCTCCTAACATTATTCTAGGAGGCTTGAATTTCTTGAAATCATCTGGAAAGTACTCACTCCTGATGTAAGGATGTTGGTGGTGATGACAATGATGTCTCCTGCAAGAAGAACTAGAATAAAAAACATACATACCAGTCCTCCTGTCATGTGTATCCAATGATCTGCCACCTCTGACTGTGTCCTCTCTATTCAACCTATGTCATGTTAGATAGTTAATACCATATTCCCCATTAGTCTCCTTCCTATCACCATAACTGATCCCCATATACCATTGCAAGTCTTTCTTGTGCCTCAATCAACCTATTATTATCTTCTTTGCAACTTATGATCTCTTTCCTTAAACTCCTTAATGTGTCTGCTATATGAAGAGAGTACTCATCTCATTGCTGCTCAATTAATCTATAAGGAGAGTCACGTGAACTTTAATCCACCATTTTTTATCTTCATCTCTGATCTTCTTCTTCCTACAAACATGTCATGTTAGCTAAACTAAATAGATGCCATAATATAAAACCTTAATGACGTTCAAGGGAAGCTATCACATCCACATAATTAGGTCCAGATTAGTATGATACGTGTATATACAATGACATCATATCAAAAATTCAACATCATGCATGATAACACTAACTCATACAATGCAATCATGCATGATAGCCATAACCATGATAATGCATGAATAACAACATGCATATAGCCTATCCAATCTAAGTGTTTAAAGTTAGAAACTTTGATACCAATCTGTGAGGCATTCTCCCACATTTACTTGCTTTCATAAGCCCTCCAAGGTGAAAATGAGATTAGTGATACTGAGACATGACCCGAACTCCAATATTTCAGTGATGGAAGTGGGGCATATAAACTGAAACTTTTTTGACCTTCCTAAGGGACCACAGATCACTCAGAGGCTGAACAACCTCCCCAAGTGACCAATATCTGAGCTAGAACTATTTTTCATTGTTTTAGGAGCATAATCACACCCACAACACTGCATTCATACAATTATGAGGCTCCAACTACATGCATAAGCCTACTTCCACGTGGTTATGGCCTCAGATCCCTAATTCTATGTCTACGGTTTTGAGATATGAGGAAATTTTCTAGGATAGTATCCATACCACTATCCCAAACTACCTGTAGCTTTCCAGAATCATGATTAAGGTGATGAAAATGCCAAACATTCAAACTGGAAACACGAAATTGACTTAAAATTTCTAGTACACATTAGAAATTTCATTAAACACATTGTGAACATGTAAGTTACTTGTCGTTAATGCATATCTTATCCTAAATCTCTGAAATTCCTCTCAGAATCACAAAGAAGGTCTAATGTCTTCTCATAATAGCTGCAATAACACTTTTTATCCCATGCATTCATCAACCATTCATTAACATATCAAATCATGAATAAGAGCTATATTTAGGACATATCATAAAACCATGCTTGTAACTGACATATAACCACAGTAAGAACTATGAAAAATCTGTCATATAATTAACATAATAACAAATCATTAATCATATTACGAAAATATATCTTAATTACGTATGTAAAATCCAACCAAGCCTAGGACTTCTATGTACCACACGGCCATAGATTGAGCTGAACCAAATATTTATTTCAGCTAGTCACCCCCATGTCATATTCCAAGCATGAATGTCTGGTCTCATGGGATAAAACAAGACATAAACAACTAAGGACTTTGGAGGTTAAACCACCTCCACCCTCATACTGTCGTGGTCTCCCCTAAATTGGTCATGAGATCACAAAACCATACCAAGCTTGGATACCTCACAATTCCTTGACCATACCATGAGGAATGTCATGTCTCCACCTACTGGTCAAGGGCTTCCATCTCCACTCCTAACACTTGGAAATTTTCCTAGATCACCTCACCCACATCCAAAACCTTATGGAAATCCAAAGCTCAACCCATAATGAATCGCATCACACCATGTATATACAGGAAATGACAAGGCAATGATGAAACCATTGTCAAATTAGGTAAAACCCATTCCAATGACAACAAATGAACCAAATAAACAAATGTATGTATCATGCATTTACAACTCAGCAAGGAAATCACACATGCAACTTGTTACCTACAAAATCCTCCCACCGAAGTTGGTGATCCAAACTTCCTTTTCTTTCCCTTTTATTTCCTTTGCTTGTTCTTTTCCTTTCTTTGCTTGCTCAGTTTTTCCTCTTGGAGTTTCCCCTCTCTCTATCCACTAATCCAAAACAAGGCTAACAAAAAGTTGTGAACTATTTATATGATGCTAGTTTATCATTTATTTTCCTTTTTCTTCATTTTTGTTTTTTTTTAGCTCTAATTTCCATAGCATGCAAATATATGTCTCTTCATCTCCCTTTTATCCTATTTTCCTTTATTTTCATAATTAAATGCCAATTATTGCCTCAATGCCTTTTCCAATTTCCTTAGCCATAATAAACCACAAGTGATTCCCACTATCGTGTTTTCCCAACATTCAGGTTGGAATATATGTCCCATGACGTTAGTCTTATTCTTTTGCCTTTAATATACTTTATTACATGAAACTTTAACCCGAGGTTGTTACATGAGCCATCCCATTTTTCTCTTAGGAGTTAAAAGGATAGGAAAAATTAGTCATAAAAATTTCTAAGAGTTACAAGCTGTACTTGGTAGCTAAATATGTATGTGAGGTTACTAACCCAAATAGAATGCATGTCAAGAAATAACCAAATCATAGTCTTAAGTTATAAACATAATGGTAACCAAAATAACATAATATCTATCCCAACACTAAAAGCACCAATGACATAGAAAAACATCATACATTGAAGGAAAAGAACCCATGGCTATCACACATAACCAAAATTTTGAGATACCTAGCTATAATATTAGCCTGACAAGTAATGAAAGGTTTATGAGTGAACCACTCAACCTAAATACAAATAAAAAAATGTGTATAGAAGAGGAAAATAAAAATAGTATACTTTGTCATCACCATAAAAACAAATGCTCCAGAAACTATGCCTTCTACCACAACAAATACCAAAAGAATCCCTAAAAAGAAAAATACATATTTATCATGAATATAAAGAAAAACTTAAAACAAAACAAATACATTGATATCAAAATAAAAATTATCCTATATAGTAGTGAATAAAAACTCACAAGACCACTCACAATAAACATAAAAATGACACATTAACTTTAATAACTAAGCCCCATGAAATCAACATTCACCTAGTAAATAAATAGTAAACCTTCCATAATAACTAACCTATATCCACCAAAACCCCCAATAAAGTCACAAAATATTTTACAATCTTTCTCCTGAATTAAATGCACATTCAATTTGAAGAGAATGTTAGCTTCAACTTGGCTGGCTAGTGAAAGCATAAGTACATGTGCACTAAGTAACTAATATACATTGGATAAGGTTAATAAAAAAATAATAATAATATAATTTAAATATAAAGTTTGATATTAATTTTATAAATAGTTGATAAAGAAATTATTATATTAGTTTTTTATAATGATAATTGAAAATTTTCAATTACATTTTATCTATATAATTTATATAAAATTTAACACTAATATATTGAAATTATAAATTTGATAAATAAAATCTCAACCATCTAAATATTTTAGGTTTTTAAAAATATTGAATTTCACCACAACATTATAATAAAAAATAAATTAAAAAAATAATAAATTTATATTTTCAAATATGATTAATTCAAACACTAAATTCGTAAATGGAATGAAACCAATATTTTCAGTTTCAACCTACTCCTCTGGATTCCTACATTGAAAAAAACTATTTCCTTAAAACATATCCATTTAATAAAGAAATAGCATTATAATGAATGTTAAATCCACGTGGAGAAAACAAATAAATGTGAAATTATCACTAATGCAGAGTTGTAGTAGTACAAAATGATCATCCAAAGGAAACCACCTCATATAAAGTCATTCTTTATTAAAAAGAAGAAAACTGAGAGTGAAAATAATAAATGTTAAATACACACGGTAAAACAAATAAATGTGAAATAATAAATAGGGTAGGGTTTGTGTAGTTAAAAATGGTCATCGAAAAACTTTTTTAGATTTGCTTTCAATTTTTAATTTTATAATTTTTTATAATCATTGTTAAAAAGAATTTTATAATATTTTGCTTTATATTTCTAACATAATAAGCATTGCTTCCATTGGTGGATGCATCTTTTTTTCCTTCTTTTAATCTACGGCTTTGAACAATTTAAACATTTTATTGTTAAAAAGTGGAGCGACAGTTACAAAATATAATATATATTACATTTGGAGACATAGTGATCAATTTCTCCGGGAGCAGTCGAACAAGCAAAAGATCGAAAAGAAATGACTGAGAGCACAAAATCAAGCTAATAATTTTGGATTTGACAAATAAAAAGCACTGAAATCAGAAATAAATAACTGTGATAACCTACTATAATAGAGCACAAAATCAAGAAATGACTGAGAGCACAAAATCAAGCTAATAATTTTGGATTTGACAAATAAAAAGCACTGAAATCAGAAATAAATAAGTGTGATAACCTACTATTTGGATTTTAGTCACATAGAGTTATTATAATTCATGAAACAGATGATAGAATGTTGATATTAACGAACAAAGAAGCAATATTTCCTTCTGGAATGGCTTAGTAGTTGGTACAATGGATATTATCTTTTACTAAGCTTTTAATGTTGCTGGTTTTATATTGGTAGCTTTTAAGTTTAATTTGATGAAAACTCAAAACTTCAAATAATTAATATATAGAGAGACATCCACTTACTATAATTGCGACAACAGATGTCAAAATGATGGTTATTGAGAGAGAGAGTAACAAAATCTTCTCACTACCAAATTTCAGATGTTCTTGGTAGGATACCAAACTTCAAATGTTCTGGCTATTATTAATAGCTTCCTCTAGATTTAATTTGAAAAAAAAAGGGCTAATTACTCTCTCTCACACATATATATATATATATTCTTTCTTAAAAATCCAACCACAAAAATATAAGTGTAAAAAAGTCATATGTTAAATCTGGTTGAATGAGCTATGTGCTTCCAATTTCCCATTACAGCCAACGTTCATTTGAGATGTCTTACTCTGCTATAGTATAGCTGTATGATTATAGATGTTCACCAACTACAACCAAGCAGATATGCTATTCATAATCGAATAATCCTCTCATTGCATGATCTGTTCGGAAAATCTATAGCTATACGTCCAACACGATCTCACTTATGAGCTTAACAACTTCCCAATTTGATAGTAGATTCTCACTGCATGTCATCGACGCATACAAATATCTAATTGAGGTTGCAACTCAAATCATTGATCCTAGTTTTTATAATTTGAACGCATAATTCAACCCCATTATTATATTAGAGCAGAAACATCATTGTCAAGTTTTAACTAGATCGTTGGTATTGGAATTCAAACTTCATTCTCGAAGGACTTTCGACCATTTATATGAAATATTCTGCAATGGTTTGGAATTCAAACATCATTCTCTAATTGCAGGTTTCTTCTAAACGAAACACACCTGTTCTAAATCAATAAAATGAAACACACATTTGTTCTTACTACTCTTTCATGCAATCTCCACACTCTCAACTATCCTACATGTTAGAAGAACCAAAATACAATGATAATGTTGCCTGTATGAGGGCACAATCAAATAAAAAATAGAAAAAAAAAAAGAAATTTAGTGGTTTTTAAAGTGATTTCGTGCATTTTTGCATATCCATTTACTTTATATATGTACACACAACATGGGAAATGTCATTTGGTGATGTTAATTACATCAAGATCCACGACAATTCAGGATCAATAAATAGTTTGTTTTTATGGTTATAATTTTAATAGCAAATAGACTTTTTTTTTAATTCTGTATAGGATAATTAATCAAATGCACAGTAATTAACTCATTACTGGGAAATTTTAAATTTTATTTAAAATCAATACATAATCAACATTATCTCTCAAAACATCAAGAATATAATTAAAAAAGTTCTCTCAAGGGTCACTATAATTATAATTTAAAAATATAAGGGTCACTATAATTATAATTTAAAAAATATAATGTGTGAACACATTAGGATGTATATAATTATATCTCTAGGGTCTTAAAAATTTGGTTAATGAAAATTTAGAAAATGAATAAGATATTAGAAAATGTATAAGATATTGTAAATACTAAATGATAGCAATAAAAACTTATAGATAAATTATATAAGGTAATGAGGTGTGGGGATATAGCTAATTAGGAGAGAAAGCATATTCTGTTTTCTTTTATGATATTGTTTCTTCTATATTTTCTCATTTTCATTCTCACCCCACCCTCACTACTTAGAAGTAGGGTTTGGAGAATATGAGGGAAAGCATATTAAGTTGTCTTTCATAATTCCTCCCACCATCACTCTGGTGTCCTCATTATCATGCTTCCTTCCACCATCATTCTGGTTCCCTCACTACCTGTGAGGGTCACTAGGAATGTGAGAGAAATAATATTATGTTTTCATATGAAGGTGGTAGTAGGGGGAATTAATAAACCATTATACAATTTTTTTCTTACATTTTTTTTATTAGATGATTATTGTATGGAAAAAATTGTTAGCTATAAATCTTATGGTTTGAAAGAGTTTTAAGAAGAAAGTAGGGTGAAATTTTGTAGTTATTTAGTATATTATAACATCTCATTTTGAATCCCATTTTTTAATTGTAAAATTATGACTTGTATTGATGAAAGGTGCTAACATAGATATCTTATTAAGTTGAATTGATATAATTATGTTTTATTTTAAAAAGTGCTGCCAACATATTAATGGAAGTTAGAGTGCCTACATGACTTATGATGCCATGAGAGGGAGCTATGACTAGAAATGGGATATATCTTTTCCAAATTTAATTTCCTAGATTTTCCATTTTCCAAGAAATTAATTGAAAACAAGAATTGATATTTGAAATACCAAATTCACATTGTGATGACAACAGTGAATTATACAAACTAAGTATCTTAAACATGCTCAACTTAATTCTTCAAATTTAACCCACAACTTTTGATTTTGACCTAAACAATTTCAAGTAGAAGACTAGAGAGAATATAACATAATGGGTCATGCATATGAATGTATCATAGACAAAATTCAAAGAAGAAGTTGTGCTAAAATACCTTTTGATTATTATAATTTTATTTGAAAAATCAATAAATCCTTTTTTTGGTTGAAGAAACCAACCATAAAATATTTAAACTAAATCTAGAAAATATGTTTGTTTATGATTTTCTAGGTGTACCTAGCTTACTAAGAACAAAAGTAGAGGGGTGGGTGCTAAAGGACTATAGGAGTAGTGGAATACATGGTCAATGTTGCAAAAATTAGCTATGATGACTCCTATGGTTGTGCGTGTTTGTTGACTTAGAAGTGTGAAATAGAGTTGCATTTGGTACTCTTACCATTAATTTGTTGAGTGTATTATACCCTTCAGACATAAAAATCTAGCTTGATTGTGGTTAGTTATAAAGCTAATTGATCCATAATTGAACATTTGGTTGCCTGGAGAATGTTCACCATTCATCATTTGGAGGAAGCCTTTGAATTCTACCTTAGATAACCTCTTTTTAGGTTTTAAAAATAAATTTGTTCTAATATCATGATTTTTTCTAAATTGTTTTCCTCATTGTATAATGGATGTAAATACTTCCCAAACTAAAATATATTGTATATCTACATGGTGGAATTCAAAGGAGGACATGAGACATGTCCAAAAAGGCTAGAAGCCTTAGAGATGAAGAGGAAAAGAGATCCCTATATCAAAAAATCTTAGGAAGAATATCCAATAGAAGATGAAGAACATGTCACAAAGACTACATAAATAAAATTGATGAGCTCAATGACTGGGGCTATTTCTAGTCCTAAGAGGGAGATACCTACCTACAGTGGTAGGTTGGAATTAGAAAAACTAATTGATTGGATCAATGCTTTAGATAATAATATTGGGTAGGAGGTTGTAGTAGATTGAGAGAACAACAAATATTTTGTGGGATGAAGGCTAAGAGGAAAGAAAAAGAAAGAACAAAGGCAAGATAAAAAGTTGGAGAAGAATGGTGGAAAAAATAACACGTAAATTGTTTTGTAAAGATTACCAATTGCCTTTATTCATGAAAATGAAAAATTTGAAATAGAGGTTGAATTTTAGATCATGATACATTTAACAAACACACCAATTTTCCTTGAAGGAAAAATTGACGGGAAAGAAAAGCCTAAGGAATAGAGGGAGAAGTAACATAACGAGAAGAGGACAAACGAACAACTCAGGAATCAACCTACAAAGGAAGGCAAAGAAATTTCAAGCAATCAACTATCAAGAGGAAGAAGGCCTTTCTCAAGTGGATGTGCTATAAGGCACAAAGGATAAAATATAAGAGACCCAAAAGAGGAAAATGCAGTTTCACTCATCCTGGTAAGGATAGTCATTATTGATGATGATAATATTGATTACATATGAAAAATAAGTTAAGGAGCAACACATTAAAAAAAATTATTCAGAATCACACGAAAATCAGATGCAAGTGTTGCAAAGTGGGAATTGATAGTGGTAGCACAAATAAGTTTGTCTCCACATAAATGGCACAGAAGTTGGGGCTAAATATAATATCACATCCCACACCTTACAAGGTATCTTGGCTATAAACAAAGCCATCAAATATTGGTGAATGAGTAGTGTGAAGTGGAGTTCCATATTTGTAACTATAAATATGAGGTATTAATTGACATGATGCCAATGTATGTGTAGATCTGTACTTGGGAAGACCATGGTAATATGATAGAAATGAAAATCATGATGGAAAGTGGAAAACCTACACTTGAGAAAAATGGCCAAAAACATCTGCTTGGGAAAGATACAACTTTTTCTCAATTGAATGCTTTTTGTTTTTGGATAGGCAAGAAAGATGATGTCAAAATGTTTGTTGCAAAAGAGGTAATGACTACATTTTATACTTTGTGTGAAAATTCTAGTGTAGTATCATGGTTTATTTCTCTTTCAGAAGTTAGATTCAGGAAAATAAACACAACAGATCATCCAAAAAAGTAACACATGGATTTTTGGACATAAGTCCCCTGAAAAACTCAAACTTGAAAAATTGTTGCAAGAGATATGCGGGTAGAATAAAATAAATCAAATCTCCAACTAAGCTCATGTTCTAGTGCCAAATATATGACTCATCCACACCCTCAAACTGGATTTACAAGATTGAGCTTGGATTTCACCCTAGAAACTCTCAGTGCTAGGTGAAGCCACTGAGAATGTCACTAGTTTCCGAGAGAGGGACTGCGTAACCACTACGTTACCAAGAGAGGGACTACCTAACCCCTTGAATAAATGGAAAAAAACATCTCGGTAACCCCTTGGAGACCAAGTGAGTAGCAACTTCAACACTTGTTTAGGTGCTTGTCTTCTTCTCTGCACTATACTTGTTGGTGCTCTTGTGCCTCTTACTTACTCTTGGCTCTAAGATAAGATCATCCCATTAACGGATACTACCCCTCCATTTAGGAAATTCCTTCAGAAATTCTTTGTAAACCTTCCCTAGAATTCCATATCTATTTGTCACCTCTCCAAGTGTGTGTCTTTACAAATGACCCCAAGCCTTTACTTTATAATTTTCTGGGGAACCAACGACCATGATGAGATCTTGAATCAATGGCTAAAATTAAAAGAAATCTTGATGACATGTTTAATTTAATTAACTTTAATTATTTATTTTTCCTAAGTTTAGACTTAGGAAATACATTAAAATAGTTAATCAATTAATTATCTCCCAAACGATATGAAATTTCCCAAATAAATTTCAGGGTCATGTAGATCATGTTTACTCTATTCCCTCCATAAAATTTTGGAGCTAGAGCACAAGTGATGCTACCCCAAATACACAAAATCTAAAAACTCCCTCTTAGCATCACGAGTATGCTCTAGCAATACATCACACTATGAATTACAAGATTTTGGGCACTCGTTCTGTATTGTTGATGCTTGGAATACTTCCACTCAACTCTGCACTGGTGCTTCCATTCTGTATTGCTGCCCATGAAGCTTCCACTGCCACTGCAACATGTGTACTAGAGCTCCCTCTTAATTTGTTGCATTTGTGGTGCTCATAGCATTTCCATTGCTGATCTAGTGCACTCCAACTTCAGTTGTTGAGAGAAAAAAATGAATCTTGTGCACAATATTTGACACACAAGTAAGTTGGGTTGCATCCTCATCACTGAAGCTCCATCAGTTTCTTATCTATTATAGCATATGAAGGATGATGGACAACGACAACTCTGAACTGCGTAATAAGACTCCCTCTGCATTGTTGAAGTCACATCAGCCCCTTGTGATGAAATCCCTCACGCTGTTAATATGATGCAGTGTCCTCCTGAACCCTTCATGTTGTTGCAGCTCTGCTCTGCGCTGATGAAGTCACATCAGCCCCTGCGCTGCTACTACCTCTACGCTTTTGTTGCATCTACATTGCACTGCTCCTACAAGCCTTCAGATCTGCCTTTGCTTCATATATGATCTATTCACCCACTGCTCTACCTATCTCGATACTGTCTTAAGGCTCCCATAGCTCAGATGAGATCCAAGAGATGAATTGGCCGAGGATCCCAACACTATACCTCTAGATTCTCTACAGATCCATGTCACCCCACCTCTTCTCTCGAGGTACATGAGCACTCATGGTTGCATCATATTTTGACTCATCATGTGCCACAGTAGCCTTGGAAGGAGAAGCTTCCTTGTCCCTTTTCTTCTTAGGATAATTGCTCACGAAATTTCCTAATTCACCAAACTCGAAGCACTTGATATTTGACAAATCCTTCTTCTTCTTTCTGTGCTGTCTCTTTGATGCTAAGCTGCATCTTCTTAATCTTCATTCTTCTTAGGCCTTTCTGCTTCCTCCAGTGATATTATGCTGCTTGGTGATCCTCTTGATCTCCTCTTGGCGAGGGATAGACAACATGTTAGCCCAAGATGGTAAAGCTGTGCTTCCCAGAATGCTTGGGACAAAAGTTTCTCATTATTCCGAATGGTAACCACTACACTGCAACATTTGTACTGAAGCTCCCTCTCAATTTGTTGCATTTGTGGTGCTCATAGCATTTCCACTGCTGATCTGTTGTGCTCCAACTTTAGTTGTTGAGAGAAAAAATTGAATCTTGTGCACAATATTTGACACACAAGTAAGTTGGGCTGCATCCTCATCACTAAAGCTCCATCAGCTGCTTATATGTGCTAGCATATGAAGGATGACACACAGTAACAACTTTGAACTACGTAATAAGACTCCCTCTGCATTGTTGAAGTCACATCAGCTCCTTGTGCTGAAATCCCTCACACAGCTTATATGTTGCGCTGTCCTCCTAAACCCTTCATGTTGTTGCAGCTCTTCTGTGTGCTGATGAAGTCACATCAGTCCCTGTGCTGCTACTGCCTCTATGATGTTGTTGCATCTGCACTACACTGCTCCTACAAGCCTTCAGATCTACCTTTGCTTCATATGTGATCTATGCACCCACTGCTCTACCTATCTCGATACTATATTAAGATTCCCGTAGCTCGGATGAGATCCAAGAGATAAGCTGCTCGAGGATCCCAGCACCATACCTCTAGATTCTCCATAGATCCATGTCACCCCACCTCTTCTCTCAAGGTACATGAGCACTCATGGTTTCATCATATTTTGACCCATCATGTGCCACAGGAGCCTTGGAAGAAGAAGTGTCCTTGTCCCTTTTCTTCTGAGGATAATTGCTGGCAAAATTTCCTAATTCACCAAACTCGAAGCACTGGATCTTTGACATATCCTTCTTCTTCTTTCTGTGTTGCCTCTTTAATGCTAAGGATGCATCTTCTTTGTCTTCCTTCTTCTTACACCTTTCTGCTTCCTCTAGTGATATTATTCCGCTTGGTGACGCTCTTGATCTCCTCTTGGTGAAGGATAGACAACATGTAAGCCCAAGATGGTAACGTTGCCCTTCCAAGAATTCTTTGGAAAAAATTTTCCCATTCTTCCGAGACTGCATTCATAGTAGTTCTCATTAAGAGCCCCTCATCTGGAGTAGCACCAATACCAACCAACTCATATTAGATGGCTTGAAGCATGAAGAGTAATGGATCTATATCTTCACCTTTCATCATTTAGAACAACAACATCTAGTTCTCTAGAAGCATTCTTCTCTGGATGGAGCCTCCTTGATACATTAGTCCAAGGCTACCAACATGTCATTTGATGTAGTCTTTCTAGCAATATGAGGAATAACATGGTCCTTGACTCCATCTATGATCAAACACTTGGTATATGATTGACTTTCTTCATACTTCTTCATAGGATCTACATCGGTTGGTACATGAAGAACCTTCTCTATATGATATTTGAGACCATACTCATCTAGAGATGAAAGGATTCTATCCCTCTAGATAACATAGTTGGGCATGCCGTCTAATCTATCTTGATCCCTTCATCCATATTGAGCCATCTCACTCAGATCTCATAGAAATGATACTTCTTCTCCCTATGGATCTGAGTTTCTTGGTGACTTCTCTTGCTCAAGGTTGATTTCCCTCCTAGAAATATTTCACCCAAACAAAATCGAACAACACTCTCTGATCCTCCTGATCGAATCTCAAATCTGATCAGTAACTGTCTTCCTCCTGCCTTTGTTGAGTTTACTAGGCACAATTCTGCACCTGCAGAATCTCTACCCCACCAACATTGTTGAAGATATGAACCACTGCTTTTGGATCTTGGCTATTTTCTGCAGCTGAAGAAATGACTCGACTGTGTCTCACTCACTTGCCAAGCACAGCTTCATTGAAACTAAAAAGTGGACTACGTAACCCCACACCCGGTGATGCATTGCTTACGCTGACCTCAGAAGGGTTTGCGTAAGCCAAACAGCCTTTTGCAGCTTCAACGCTATCCTCTTCTGGATCTACATTCTTCTGTTGTCAAATTTCCCTTTCTAGATCTCCTGCTTCTTCTGCCACCTTGCAGAAAAAATATTTCTTCACCTCATTTCTCGAGATTTAGCTCGATTTTCTATCACTTTGATACCATGTGAAAATTATACTACAGTATCATGGTTTGTTTCTCCTGCTTGATTTAAATTGCTACAAGTTATTTTTAGAAATTAGATTCAAAAAATACCGAAATAAACACAACTAAGGTCTACACATGTAGATCATTTACTGAATAATACACTCATCCAACAAAGTAACACATGTATTTTTGGACATTAGTCCTCGGAAAAACCCAAAGAGGGAAAACCGGTGCAACATATATGAGGGTTATTTTATTAAGTAGATTCTGAGTACATTAAATTTGGGTTCCACGTGTGGAAATCCTGAGACAAAATAAAAGAAATCAAATCTGTAGCTAACATGATGTTCTAGTTCCAAATATCTGACTGATCGACACCCTCAAACGAGATTTACAAGACCCAGCCTAGATCTAGCCCTGGAAACCCTCGGTGTTGCGTGTGAAGCCCCAGCATCAAAACTTCTAGCCTTAGAATTCCACTGCGCTATGGAGAGAGGGACTTCCTAACCCGTGGAAGGGTGACACATTCCTTACGCAGGCCTTGGAGACCCTTTGTGTAACTTATGGCCCCCTCGCGCCTCTATGTTGTCGTGTGTATCACCTGCGGAGCAGTTGCGCAACACCTACATAGTTGTTGCTCTCCTTCTCTGTGTTGTCCTTGTTGCTTCTCCTCTTCCTCTTACTGACTCTTGTCTCTAGGATCAGATCATCCCCTTAGCCAATACTACCCCTTGTTGCATGAAATTCCTCCGGAAATTCTTAGCAAACCCGCCCTAGAATTCCAAATATATTCATGAGATGTGCAACTCAGTGTCTTTACAAATGACCCCAAGCATTTCATTTATACTTCTCTCGTTGGGAAACCAACGACCATGATCAGATCTTGAATCAATGGCAAATATTAAAATAAAGCTTGATCCTTGTGACTTAAGACAATTTCATCACATTTTTAATTTAATTAACTTTAATTATTTAATTCTCCTAAGTTTGACTTAGGAATACATTAAATTAATTAATTAATTAAAAATCTCCCAAACATGAAATTTCCCTAATCCCTTTTTGGGTCTTGTAGATCAAACATAGTCTAGTCCCTCCACAAAATTTGGGAGCTAGAGCACAACTAATGTTGCCCAAAATACACAAAATCTCAACACTTTGTTTCAAAATTAGTGATCCCACCAATGTTTCCAACTTGTTCTTGAAGAGGTGGTAAGGGTGCTTAGATTTTCTAGAAGCATTGTATCTCATGATTTGTGTGTCATTTCTGGAGAAAATTATGGAAAATTTTGGATACTAACCTTAATTTCAACTCAACCTTTGATGCAAAAAGAAATGGGTAAACAAAAGTGGTGAATAGGAGATTGAGAAATTTTTGAAGAAGCTTGGTAAGTGAAACTCCCCAAAAATTATATGTTTACATACAATGATACATCCAACAAAAGTATAGGTATGAGTCTGTTATAGATATTGTATGAAATGCATCCAAGAGGAGTGAATTGAGAAATTTTGAAAAAAAGATATAAGAAGTGCAAAAGGTAAAGAATTTTGAGTGAGAACTCAATAATTACAAGAAAGAGTTAAAAAAAACTATAGGAAAGCAACAAAAAATAGAAACAAAGGGATGATTCAACTAGAAGGGGTGATTTATTCATGGTACATTTGAGTCAAGAAATATCTCCTAAACTCACTTACAACAAAATAAAACTAAAAAAGGTACGACCTTGTAAATGTTTAAGGAATTTTAGTTAAATTCTTATGAAGAAGAGCTTCCATTCAATATTGATATTTCCACAATTTTTAATGTTTTATGGAACAACAAAAGTTTCTATGATGAGTCTTCTAGTGAAGTAGATTAGATTGTTGAATGCAAGCAAAAAATTTCCAAAGCAACTCCAAACTAAATTGAATGTTTATTAGATCAAAAAGTGGTGAATAAAGCTAGAGGAAAAGAGTACTTTCAATAGTTGGTGAGGTTAAGAAATCAACCATTTGATAATGATAATTGGATGACCATTTCATAGATGTCCAAGTATTGCACAAAATTTCAAGAGATCATGGACAATGTTTTTCACCATAAGTGTGAACCAAGAGCATATTACTAATAAAATAGGGAAAAAAAAAATTGTGGAATTCGGTTCCTTGATTTATTTTTATAATATGAGTAAATAAATTTTTTTTAGTTGAAATAATACAATGTTTGGATAGGAATTAAGTTAGAAGAATAAAAAATATTATCCAATTTTCTGGATATAGATGGAAGTATTTTTTTATTAAGTTTAGTAAAGTAGATGTGAAGATAAGATTGGGCTTCGTGAGAAAAAAATAGGGAGATTGGATTCCTTTTTGGGAAATTCCAACTCATCCAAATAGAGAAAGGAGGAATTACATATTTGATTATCTATTAGTTAGTTTTTTTTTCAATTAATAAGAGAATAAATTGTATGTTAGTAATTTGTTGGGGATTTTATCCATTGGAAATTTAATTTGAAAGTATAAGTGAGTAAATGGTGTTTTACACATTCAACCTATTAATCCATATGGTAGGCACATTGATATTTAATTCATTAACTTATTGATTGCATACATAAATTTAACTGAAGATCTAAGAGGTTAGGATTATATGATATTAAGAGTTGACATGGAAGTAGTGGTTATGGAAAATGAGAAAATTGTTTTCCAATCATGTGAAGAATTCATATTTGGATGAAATTTACATATTTTCCATTCAGAAAATTGTGATAAAAACCTAGAAAGATAGGCTTTAAATTGATAAAACGAGAATGAAAATTTTATACCCAAGTTGACCTCACCTATTGGATGGTTTGTTTTGTGACATATACCATGGGTTTTTAGTATTTGGTTATTATGTTAATCCTATTATAATTTAATAATTTTTTTTAATAGAGTTGATTTCAAATATATCTATGAGATAATAATCTACACAAGGGTACATATAAAAACAATTTATGAATATTTTTAATACCTATAAAGCAGTACCACCTTAAAAAAATATATATATTAATATGACCTCATTAGATGAATGTGTGCCTATATAATAAAACACATAAGTTTACTCCATCTAAGAAACCAATATTTTTTCTTACTATGATGAATTGGTAAGGGGTAATCTCTCTTATGTTCAATATCAAACTTAAATTCTTCCACTATAACTCCAAGGGTATATCTAATATACCAAGAAATTGAATCCACTAGGGTGGTATATCATACTAGTTAAGCCTTATCAAAATGAGCTAAAAATGTTCTCCATGGTTTCAAACACTAAGATGGAATAACATTCCATTGTGCCAACCATGGTGAATTTGTACCTCTTAGGAGTAATATGGGAAAGGATCAAGATTTTATCTGATCAAACCTAGTGGTTTCCGTTATAACACCAATCCATTTAACCCAAATATACTAGGAGCTATGTGGGTGAGCCTACTCCTTGAGCCTTATCACAAGTGTCTTGGCTAGGCCCAATATCAAACCTACACCAAAACTTTAATCCTAATATACTAGTAACCAAGACTTCACAAGGGTGGATTAACCTACTAACCTTATCATAATGCAGACTAAAATGTAGTGCGATTTGAAAGTGGGTGGAGGGATAACATTCCATCAAATAATGAGACAAGAAACTAATATTAACACACAATAAATATATTTTTCAAGGACCAACTGAGTGAATTATAAGATGTCAAAGATGTCAACTTGCACTCGAGAATAAAGTACTTAGAAACACTTAGAGGAGGATTAATATTTTAATCATAAGTGAATTTGTGTAGGTCATTTCTCTATGAATTCCTTTGATAATTCCATAAAGTATCAATTAGGATATTAAATAATATATCTAATGTCACCATATATTCATAATTTTTTCTTGAAATACTTTATGAAGGCCTTTTGCAATAACAAGTGTCCCCTATTTTTAGGAAACAATTATTTTTATAACACCCAATAATTATAAAGCTACCTACATACCTAAATACCTACCATATATTGAAGGTATAATTTAGTAAGTAATTTTATTAATGCCAATGTAATATTCCCAATTAGTTGGAATATTATATGCTGCTCTATTTTGCAGGTTAGAAGAATAAATGGGGTAGAGAGACCCTTAAATCTCTTTAGTAAGAATAAAACATTCCCTATTTGAAAAGGGGTTTGATTAAGAAGGCCAAATAAAGCCACCTTGGTTTGAAAAGGGGGAAATGCATGAGGACTAGAACCTTGCTGACCAAGTCAGAAATGATACTAAATGAGGAGGGAAACCAGTGGGAACAATGCAGTTTTGAGGGGGGAATCTTTGCAATGAATTAACCTCATGAATGTGTGGGGCCCAAGGTAAGGTGACTCACCAAGAATAAAGAGGAAGGGATGGAAGCCATGGGAGGCATTCAGAATCTTGTCAATTTTGAGTCTTATGACTTCTTTCATGTTTCAGTTGTTTAGCTGGGTTTGCTGCACTGTTTAGTGAAAGGGATTCTCAGGAGGGAATTCCATTCTGTTTCTTGGTTAAACTTGTTGAAGGGATCTAAGAGGGGAATTATAAGCTACATTTCCACTATCTGACTTGGGGTCAATCAGTCACCAATTTCTACAGTGAAATCTCTTGCGGAAACTGTGTCATTTCTGAAGGTGATGCTGTGGTAGGGTTAAATCCCTTGATTGGGAGCTAGTTTCTTGGAGAAGGAGGCTTTTTATCTCCTGGAAGGCAAGTAGAGAGGCTCTTCAGCCATTTTTATGTGATTTCATGTATTATTCAGTCATATCATATACATATTTGTAGTAAAATATGTCCTTTTATGCAGAGATATCATCTTGTACTTGTGCTCATATGATACCCTTGCCGGGTTGTATCTATTTTCTGTAAAAGAGGCTAAAACCTCCATTTTCTTGGGTCTTTGATTAATTAAATCTCCAGATCTGCTATGATACATATTTTTTTGTAGAAACCCTTTCAGAATTACGTAGCTACATGCTTCAAAATTTCCGTTTGGTGAAGTCATGGGGTCTGGGTGTTTTTAAGGTGTATTGGCATGGGGAGGTCTATTTAACATAGATAGAATGATTTTTTTCTACTCCCATTATATATGTAAGGGTTATTAGGTTTAATATAAAGGATCCAAGTCCTATTTTCAGTTCTGTAATGTAATTTTCTGAAAACAACGTTTTTACTCTCCATAGTGAAGAAATTCCTAAGAAGGAATATTACAGTGGTATCAGAGCTCTGCTCTTGGCTTAGCTTGTGGGGAAAATATATCTACAGTATGGAGGAGAAATATATTTCAAAGCTCCTTCTTCAAACCATGCAGAGCATTGCAAGAGATCTCAAGGAGATGAGGCATAAAGAAGGCCCTAGGGGGTTTTACCACGAAGCAAGCACGAGCACCTCATTTTGTGTGGAACAATCAGCCACTCATACTTCACTACAAAAATCCACTATTCCCTCATTCTTATCTAAATACAGGGAGGAATAAACCCTTGGTGACTACTTTGTGGAGTATGAATCCCAATCCCAAAGATTCAAGGAACACTTGAGCTTTCAAGAATTCTGTCGAATCAAGGAAGGAAGGAGATCTTGCTATCACCATAAGAGGAAATGATGGATGCAGGAATAAGACCTACAATGCAGTATGGGGAGATTATTATTTCCTATATATGATGGATCACCTAAGTGCACAGCCAAGGCTTGGGTGGAGAAGCTGGATACTTACTTTGAGCTCAATAGAGTTTCTGAAATAGAAGCTATCAAAATAGTTGCGCTGCACTTAGAAGGGGAGGCTCATGAATGTTGGTTACATGGGATAACTAAAGTAGGGCATGCTCACATCACTTCATACTCATTCTTCACCAAGAGACTAGTAGAGAGATTTTATCCAAGAGACTAGTAAAGAGATTTGATCCAAGAGATCTAGAGGTCCACTTTATTGAGCTAACCAAGCTAAAAAAAGGGAGATCTCAAAGATTATATTGCTGAGTATTTGAAACTTTCAACAATGGTATCCAACCTTAATATGAGCATAAGGGTACGTATGTTTATTGATGGGATGACTAAACCATTGTATGGGTTGGTAAGATCCACCAAGCCAACTACACTCCTTGAGGCTATGGATAAGGCTAGAGATTTGCAACATGCTTTGCCCAAAGAAAAAGCATTACTACAACAGGAGGATTCTTCATGGACAAAGAAGGCACCTCTTTAACATGAACAGAGGAGATTAAGGAAGGAAAAACTATGCCTCACTTGCCATAAGCCATGGGTGCCAAACCATGAGTGTGTTGCAGGGAAGGCTTATTATATTGAGATTTTTTCTAAAGAAGAGGAGAGGGCCAGCGTTGTGCTACCTACAGAAGATGCAGTAAAAACTTTTGCTCCAAGGGGAGGAGCTCTTACAACGTTGAGGGGAGTCCCTAAATATCCGACTTTAAGAGTTAGATGTACTATTATTGGGCAAAGAGTATCGGTGCTAGTAGACAGTGGAGCTACTCATAAATTCATTGATTCAAAACTTGTAAAGAAGAGGGGCATCCATATGGAAACATTTGAAGGATTTTTAGTCTTGGTTCCAGGAGCCAGAACCTTGCAATGTGTTAAGTATGTTCCGGAATTGTTTATCACTATGGGAACCTACACTATGACAGACCACTTTTTTGTGGTTGATATTCCTCACACCAATGTCATATTGGGTGTCCAATGGCTGATCACTCTTGGGAGAGTCACTAGAGATTGGGAGACACTAGAGATTGAATGGATAGGGAAGGAGGATGGTGAGCATCAAAAAATCAAAGGAATGCACACTTACCCTCCTCAGATTATTTCAACTCACAAGATGGAGGAAGAATTATGCAGAGGAGACATAGAATGGGCAGTAGAATTGTGTTTATCTAAAGTTAGAGTCAAGGATTCACCAGTATACCCTGATGTGCAGGCTTTCTTAGACCGATATTCTGTAGTATTTGGGGATATCCCATCGGGGAGACCTCCTGATAGGGGATTTGAGCACACTATTGAGCTAGAGAAAGGGATTCAAGTTGTGATTACTACCCCTTATAGGCATCCCAAAGCTTATAGGGATGAAATTGAAAGGGCCATTCAAGAACTACTAGCCCTAGGTCATATCTGACCTAGCACTAGCCCTTTTGCATCTTCAGTGGTCTTGGTTAAGAAGAAGGATGGCACATTGAGGATGTGCATTGACTCTAGAGCACTAAACAAGAATACCATGAAGAATAGATACCCAATTCCCACGATCGATGAGCTTAGAGGGTCCAAGTATTTCTCCAAGATTGACTTGAGATCCGAACATCACCGGATCAGGGTAAGAGATCAAGACATTCCCAAAACAACATTCAGATGTCACTATGGGCATTTTGAGTTCTTAGTGATGCCATTTGGTTTGACCAATTCCCTAGCAACATTCCAATCTTGCATGAACCACATCTTTCATGGTAATCTAAGAAAGTTTGTATTGGTCTTCTTTGATGATATTCTAATTTACAGCCTCACATGGGAAGAGCATTTGCAACATATTGAGAGAGTGTTGCATATTCTCAAGGAGCAACAATTCTATGCTAAAATTTTGAAATGTGAGTTTGGCCTCACTAAAATGATCTACTTAGGCCATATCATTGGAGTGGATGGAGTAATAGCGCATGAAGAAAAGATCCGAGCAATCAAGGATTGCCTCAAGCCAAGGAATGTTTCAGAACTCTAGGGATTTCTCAGCATATTCACATATTACCAGAAGTTTGACAAAGGGTTCTATCAACTTGCAGCACCACTTACATACTTGACCAAGAAGGGAGATTTAAGCTAGACACCTACAGTGCAGAGGGCTTTTATAAGTTCAAATAGGTAATGAGTGGTTGCCCACTATTAGTTTTACTTGATTTCTCTCAACCTTTTGTGTTAGAATGTGATGCATCAAGTGAAGGGATTGGAGCAGTCTTGATGCAAGGAGGGCATCCTATAGCCTTTGAGAGCAGGAAGCTACTACCACATGAAAGGCTATACCCCACCTATGATTAAGAAATGTTGGCTATCATGCATGCCTTAGCCAAATTCTGGCAATACTTGCTGGGGAATAAATTCAGGGTGAAAACTGATCACAACAGTCTCAGATTCATTCTTGAAGAAAATTAGCTCCAAGAAAGACAAAAAAAATGGGTAAGAAAAATCCAAGCTTATGACTTTAACATAGAGTATGTCAAGGGGAAGAGAAATATAGTCGCTAATGCTCTATCTAGGAGATCAACAGTGCTATCCTTGAGGGGCATGGATGCAGATTGGAAGGGTCAACTATTGGTTGAGTACTCCAAGGATAAATTTGCATGTGAGATAATTGATGGGGTGTGTTTGGTCAATTTAGTGTGTCCTAAATTGCTACATTAATTTATCAATCCGGGATTCGTAAGCTGATGAAGTGCGACGCACTATATGTGCAAGATAACCTATTTCTTAAATTTTTGTCGTTTTTGGTTTTCTAATGTGAGATGGAAATTCTAAAATAAAAAAAAGTATGGTTATGATTGTTCAAGGAAATTATATCCTCTATAATGATTTACCAAATTGAAACTTAAAAAGGAATTTGAAACATACAATGACAAAACTTGAAAGGAAATGAAAATGTGCTGCTGAAATGAAAATGTGCTGCTAGTCTAATAAATCAAACAGTGAACTATTGAGCATGAAAACCAAACTATCCTTGTTGCTGTCTAAACACAAAAGAAACTATGCTGAAAGAAATCCAAAAGTTGCAACAAAGTAAATCTAAATCAAATTACATCAACTTATCTTCTGATCCCTCATCATTAGTCCAGCTATGATTTTCGGAGGTAACCATAAACAACTTGAGTAACCTGATATCTAACTTGCAGAGAGTAAACTAATATCAAACTACACATTCATAATTCAATCCCTCACCATCAGTCCAGCTGTGGCTTTCGGAGGTAACTGAAGATGTCATGAGCAATTTAATATTTCTAACTTGCAGAAAGTAAACTAATATCAAACTACACATTCATAATTCAATCCCTCACCATCAGTCCAGCTGCGGCTTTCGGAGGTAACTGAAGATGTCATGAGAAATTTAATATATCTAACTTGCATAAAGTAAACTAATATCAAACTATACATTCATACTTCAATCCCTCACCATCAGTCCAGCTGTGGCTTTCGGAGGTAACTGAAAATGACATGAACAATTTGATATATCTAAATATAACTACTGAAACAAATGTGCAAGACTAAAATAAACAAAGCAGTACTGAAATTAAACAGAAACTAAGAAAAGTAAATTAGCAGCAGAACAATATTAATTCCATGTCATTAGTCAAAAATTTATGCAAATTCCCGGGCTGCCTATTTATAACCTGAAACAAGAACACTGATCAGTTAACAATAACATAAAACATGAAAGACAGAAGTAAAATGTAAAGCATGAAAGATTATAAACTTAAATGAAGCATATATACCATGAAAGATGCAATGTATAAAAACACATGAATGAACTATGGCACAATGAGCTTAAAGAAATAAAACAAGAACTATACAATAATGCACAAAACCTCAGCGTGTGCAGGGGCCCTCTACACCAGACTTGGCAACAATCTTCAAGTACGAATTACGCTTGGAAACATATTCTTCTTATATATTAAAATGCAGTCATAACAGAAAGGTGATATTACGACACAGTGGCAACGTAATTACATTACAGAGCTATCTAGCAGCTAAAGGAGACTAATAAAAACTAACTCTTATGCGTATGAAAACGTGTTATTTATAACTGAAGGTGATATAACTAATTTCCTAAAGTTTATGCTGATGGAGAACACGTAAACCATTATGTCCAAAGATCTAGGATCATGGCCGCGTTGAGGAGTAAATATATGAAGAGTGGATGTTTGAATTCGGCTTATGGAGCCATGTACAGGTGTTTATTTGTCTCCCACAGTTTAGAAACAGCCATATAAATCTCCATGTGACGAGAAACAGAGTGTTGTCACCGTGGAACTCTACGTTTGATTTCCACTTGGCTACCTTTGACCGCATCCTCCCTAGATGAATTTTCCCGAGCCAATAGGACACGATCCATGTCCACATCATTCCTGACTTGCCCATGTGGCTCGTTTTACCTGAAGACACCTGTAACATATAGTTTCACAAAATGGCTGCGGAAAGTTGCAGCAGCTGCGGAAAGTGGCAAGATTCCGCAGCTAAATGAGCAAAATATAAATCAAACAACAGACACAAAAATATAGTTAAAAACCATTTTAGATGCTCTTTTGTTATTAATATACAATGATATTGACAACTTGGGAGGTTCAGGTGAATGAAAAAGGTATAGAAAGGTGTATGGAAAAGATGCAGATTTGAGACTCAACATACCCCCACTGTGAAGGTGTTGCATGTCCTCATGCAACCAAAATTTTGATAATCTTTCTTCAGTTCATATGCCTTGACACTTCATCCAGTACATCCAATCCTCTCCTCTTCTTCCTTGGTGCTGCTAACATCCTAGGTTTCTTCATTAGGCATCTAAATTTGATACTAACCAGTGCTCTGCTTAACTTCTGGCATTTCCTTTTCAATTTCTTGTTCTTCTTCTGCTATATTCCCAGATGTAGCATGGTATTATCATGAATGATTTTGTCTAATTTGCCTTGTTCCTTCAATGCCTTATTTTCATTTTTAATGTGTTTATTTAAAAGCTCTAGCTCAAAGACTTCATGTTTTAGTGATTGGACTAGATCATCTTGTACTGTATGAGGCTGGATGGACGAAGTACTGGGACCTGTAGCTACTTTTTCCAAATATTCTATATGATCATATACTTCTTGCTGCTTGGGGTCTATATCAGGTGTCATTTTTATTGGGCTGTCCCCAAAATGCCATGAAGGAGAGTTATCTTCAAAATCTGGCTGAGAAGGGCTCACATCAACATCTTGCTGAGAATGGGATGGACTATGTTCAATGTCTGACTGAGAATGAAATGAACCAGGTTCACTAACTGATTGAGAGTGAGATGGACTATGGTCAGCTGGGGATTGTTCAGATTTTTCTTCTCCCAAATCAATGAAATGGGGTCCTTTCATTTGCGTTTTCCTCAATTTCCCCTTAAGTCTGGAACTTCTTCTCACATGTTGTGGACCACTGTCCTTTTGCTTTTGTTTTCCTTTCTCTTTATTCTTGGCTATAGATAACTGTTCTTGAAGATGAACCGATCTTTCAGATAACACTTGATGATCTTCTTCTTCGGAAGAAGAGGTTTGATGTATAGCTTCAATACTTTTTCTCTCTTTTGGTGTTATTGGCTTCTTACCCTTGGTTTCTTTCTTCTTCCTTTTTGACAATATCTCTTCCCTATCAGTTCTTTTAATTGTAGTAGTAGGAGTATTTTGAATTTCATCATTTGTTCTCTTTCTCCTACTCCTTCTTGATGTGTTACCTTTAGGAATTTCCTGAGGTTCCTCAAAGAAATTTCTAATAAAAAATTGTTCCCATGTGTCTTTCTTCTCCTTTAACTCTTTTTCAATCAAAATTTTTACAATACCATGGTGATATAGATGTGGTTCTACATCTCCTAAATGCTTCTGAACAGTCACAGACATTTTCTTCAAACTATTTAATAGAAAATATGGGAGATTGAGAGTTTGATTATATAGAAAATTCATCAGCAATCTGGTATGGTACATATACATGGACCCAAAATGGCCTTCACAGGTAATGAATTTTTGAACAACTAGCAGCAAAGTAGCCCATTCCTCTTTCAATGCATGAACAGGAATTCCTCTTTTAAAAATAGTTATGTCCATACCTTGGTTTCGTAAGATTGTTCTCCAGGCTTCATCACTGATGCTTTTATTCTTAAACCAACACTCACCCTCTTGAAGAAGTTCCGTGGCAGATGCTATAGATGCCTCGTTCACCGCAAACTTAAGGTCTCCAATCTCTACTTCCAAGCCATTGAACGACCTTGCAAATGCTTTTGTCACTTCTTTATGATAACCTCTGAACTTTTGGATAAACCGCAGCCACTTTGCTTTCTTCAATATATCCCTTACTTGTGGATATCCTTCCATGAATTTAAGTCCTTCTGGTTCTGCTCTTAGCAATTTACCCATCCTTCTTTCTGCTCTTCAAAAATTTTCCTGCGTGAGGGTTCAATGGAAATAGAACGGCTGAATGCACGGAGATGAGCACAATGACTGTAGGTAGATATCAAAGAGTGGATATACAGGCTGTAGCGTAATAGAGAACAAAATGGAGTGAGACAGAACAGAGAGGGGTTTCGTGAGCACGGCAGAGATACGGCTGTGAGATTAACAGAACAATAGGAGGAGTATAACACATCCGACAGTGTTTTGAAATTTGGTGGCTGCAAAATAAATGTAAGCACGTTTAAACAACGACTATGGATTTTATGCGGCTGAAAGAGGCCGTGGTCAAATCAACTACGTCTCATTGTCATAGGTGGAATATCGGAGTATGAGTGAAGATCGGAGGTTTAATTATGGGACCGTTTGAGAATGAATGTGGGAGGATCATATGGAGATCGTGAAAGGGTTACGGAGTTTGTCAATATAATCATTGCACATAATGGATGGATCTTATGGTTTAGAACTATATAAAAATGTGTTTTCAATGCTATTTGAAATGAATTTTTACTCATACCTTGGAATCTTTGCCTTTTTCCTTGGTCTTCAATTAGTTGCTCTTCATTGGTATCTTGAATGCCCCATGTCTTCATAATTGGTCCTCTCACCTGCATTTAATTTCATGATTATGGAAATAACATCTGGCTGTACATTCTTTTGAAAACAGAGTGGTAGCTGCGGAATCTGCTTCTGGCTGCGGAAACTGGTGTCAGCTGCGGAAACAAATGTCAGCTGCGGAAACTGACACAGCTATTATTTGGATGAATGAACATGAACGGATGACAAATGACTAGATGGAAATGGTCATGAAAAAGAATTTTATTGGTGAAATGGAATGAAACAGATAAAATGAAGTGGAATGGAGTGAAATGAAGTGGAATGAAGTGGAATGAAGTGGAGTGGGTGGTCACAAAACTTGTGAAATGAAAGAGAGATTTTTTTTTGGAAAATATAGAGTGTCAGATGTTCCTGATTTGCAGCCTATATTTTCTGTATAAGACTTCCAATCAGTGATTGGTTTTCAAGCTTATACAAATATTTTTTTCTTTTTTT